>APFE030146122.1:2018-37848 GCA_000404065.3 Pinus taeda
TTTAAATTCATATACCAATGAAAATTTCCATATATTAAATATATTTAATCAATCAATTTTAATTCTAAACTTATCTAATTGGCTTGGGGTTGTTCTATTTTGGTTATCAAAAATAATGGAATTGTATGCATCCTTGTACAACATGCTAATTGTTCAAGAATAGTGTGAAGTGCAAGTGGCCCTTGATCATTCAATTGGATATAGTTTGTCTTTTTAGGTTGTGACAATGGAATTATATTGTTCAACAATGGTGTGAAGTATAAGTGGCTTTCAACCATTCAAGTGGATATTTTTTATCCCTTTAGCTTGTGACTTAGTTTTGGATGTAGGGGAGACTTTTATCCTATGTTTTTTATATGCTTATAAGCATATATATGAAAAAAATGTCACACCATGTGATCAACATCATCATTTGTCCATTTATATAAGGACAAATTGTGATAAACATGGATAGATGTGTGTGAGACTACTATTGCACTATCAAAGTATCATTCAAATGATGTCATTTGTCCATTTATATAAGGACAAATTGTGATAAACATGGATAGATGTGTGTCAGACTATTATTGCACTATCAAAGTATCATTCAAATGATGCTAACAATCTAAATTTATGGTTAGAGACAATTCTAAGAGAGAGAGAGAGAGAGAGAGAGAGAGAGAGAGAGAGAGAGAGAGAGATATTATATCCTATGTATATATGTTTTCTATTTCTAACTATGAAGGGACATGTATTAACAATTTAATGTGGAGAATGTGAATCACTACTTATAATTATATAAAATAAAAGAAAAAGAAATATTTATATTTCAAACATGTTTTTTGTGTGTTTCTCAAAACTACCATAGATCCATCTTAACTTCGTATCTACCAAAAGTTGAGAGGTTTCAAATCTCTTGAGCTGAAAATATTTAATCAATATTTTCACTCGAAAGAGGTTTGGATTTTGAGATATTTGATCCCTTTCAATGCTTTGTAGATTTGAAGTTAAGATGGATCTTCTAATAAGCATTTATGCAAATAATAGCTTCTAGAAAAATATTAGATATAAAACATATTCATTCATATATTGATGGAAATTCCATTTATTAATTATATTTATTAAATCAATTTGAATTCTAAACCCATTTAATTGGCTCAGAGACAAAAAATAGTGGAACTGTATGCATCCTTGTATAATGTGCTAATTGTTACACAAAATTGTGACGTACACGAGGCTCTTGATAATTCAAATGGATATCTTTTGTCCCTTTAGGTTTTGACAATTGAATTGGCATCCTTGTGTGACATGCTAATTGTCCAACAATAGTGTGATGTATAAGTGGCTTTCGACCATTTAAGTTGATAGTTTTCGTCCCTTTAGATTGTGGCTAAGTGTTGGTTTTAGGGGAGACTTTTATCCCATGCTTTTTTACTCTCATGAATATATATATGAAACAAATGTACCACAATGTGATTGACATCGTTATTTATTAATCTATATAAGGATATATTGTGATAAATATGGATAGATGTGTGTCAAGCTACTATTGCACGGTCAAACTTTTATTGAAATGATGCTAACAGATCTAAATTTATTGTTAGAGAGAGAGAGAGAGAGAGAGAGAGAGAGAGAGAGAGAGAGAGTGATTATATCCTGTGGATATATGTTTTCTATTTATAAATATGAAGGGCCATGTATTAGCAATTATATGTGAAGAATGTGAATCACTACTTATATATTATATAAATGAAAATAAAAAAGAAAATCTTTATATTTCAAACATTTTAATAGTGTGTTTCTCAAAATGAGCATAGGTCCATCTTAACTCTAGATCTACCAAGAGCTGAGAGGAATCAAATATCTCTAGGTTCAAACTTTTAATCAAGTTTTTTCACTCGAAAGAGGTTTGTATTTTGAGAGATTGATCTCCTTCAGCTCTTGATAGATTCAGAGTTAAGATGGATCTTTTGATAAACATGTATTCAAATAATAACTTCTAGAAAAAAAAATTAGACACAAAACATATGATTTATTAATTTAAATATGAAATTCATATATCAATTAAAATTTCCATGTATTAAATATATCTATTCAATCAATTTGGATTCTAAACTCATCTAATTGGCTCAGAATTGGTCTATTTTTGTTACTAAAAATAATGAAATTGTTTGCATCCTTGTATAACATGCTAATTGTTCACCAATAGTGTGAAGTACAAATGGCTCTTGATCATACAAGAAGTTATATTTTATCCCTTTAGGTTGTGACAATGGAATTGTATGCATCCTTCTTTGACATGCTAATTATCCAACAATACTATGAAGTATAAGTGGTTTCAACAATTCAAGAGGATATTTTTTGTCACATTAGTTTGGAACTTAGTGTTGGATGCAAGGGAGACTTTTATCGCATGTTTTCTATTCTTATGAATATACATATGAAACAAAAGTACCACCATGTGATTGGCATCATTATTTGTCCATATATATAAGGATATATTGTGATAAACATAGATAGATGTGTGTCAAGATATTATTTCACTGTCGAAGTGTCATTCAAATGACACTAACATATATAAATTTATGGTTAAAGATAATTGTAAGAGAGAGAGAGAGAGAGAGAGAGAGAGAGAGAGAGAGAGAGATTACATCCTATTGACATATGTTTTCTATTTCTATATATGAAGGGGCATGTATTAACAATTTAATGTGGAGAATGTGAATAACCACTTATATATTATATAAATGAAAATAACAATAAAACTTATATTTCAAACATTTTATTAGTGTGTTGCTCAAAACTAGCATAGGTAGATCTTAACTTTGGTCTTCCAAGAGTTGAGAGGAATCAAATCTCTCAAGGCGCAAACCTTTAATAAGTTTTTTACTCAAAAGAGGTTTAAATTTTAAGATATTTAATCACTATCGATGCTTGGTAGATCCGAAGTTAAGATGGATCTTTTAATAAACACTTATGCAAGTAATAACTTCTAGAAAAAAGTTAGATATAAAACATGATTTATTAATTCAAATACAAAATTCATATATCAATATAAATTTACATGTATTAAATATATCTAATCAATCAATTTCTTCTAAACTCATGTAATTGTATTGGAGTTGTTCTATTTTTGTTACCGAATATAATGGAATTGTATGCAATCTTGTATAACATGCTAATTTTTGAAGATAATTTATAAGCTTGACTTGACAATAGAGAACAATGGAGGTTATGTTTTTTCATTCCTCTGCTTGTTCTTATGTCTTCATCATCGAGTTTCTAGGATCTAATGCATCCCATTCATTGTTTCAATTGAATGAGGAATGGATAATTGGTTATCTTGTGAAAATAGATAGAGTATATTTGTTGTTAAGACTTTATGGGAATTATCTTTCATAGGATTTCTTAGGAATTTGTACTTTGTGAGCATATGTGGGTGTGTTATCACTTGGCACTATCTCTCTATCTCAATATTCTTCTTTACTTCTCACAAGTTCAATGTTCTTCCATGGTATGCCTTATATTGGTGTAGCGCTTTTGGGTGACTTTTCTTATGGTTTCTCTACCAATCTCTGTGCCCTTTAATTCTTTCCTTCCTATATGACAGAGTTTGCACATAAATGAGTTAGGGATGATTTTGTCTCTCCATCCTTCTATGGTGGTCTCGTGTAGAGAGGCCCCTTATATAAAGATATGAATTGAAATTGTCTCTCTACTGACAGACAATAGTATGAATCCCTCTTTCCATATTTTATTAAAAGCCTCTATGGAAAATTGAAACATTTATGGGTCAATATCTCTTCTTCGATATGCTCATTAAAAAACACCATTGAAGTCATGTGGGGTGTACCAAATTTTCCTTAAAGCTTTCAATTGATAGGGAAATCTTATCAGATTACTTCCATCTTCAATACTCTAATATTTCCAAAGATTCAATCATTATTTTGAACACGAGACTTCATGGCAGTTCTCCCCGTGAAAAAAAAACAAATGAGATTTTAGTCTCATTTAAGGATGCAACCTAAAGGAAGGTTACAACCCCAACAAAACAATTTCAAAATATTCCAGGCCCTTATATTATTAGTAAAAGTGATAAAGCCCCTTCAATCGAAATAAACCTTCCTGAGGTCAATGCCCTCTTCTCCATTTTACAATCTAAAGAAATCATCAATAAATTTAATGGCTTTTGGCCTAAACTTGAAGCACTACTTCAATGGGTTGTCCTCAGTTGGACTTTGAATTCTGATTTTTTTTTCTCAATAGGATTTTTCATAGTACATTTTGAAACATAGGAGGATTTGGATTATGCACTAAATGCAGAGACCGGATTTTGCGGTAGAGTCAGGCTATTCATCATGTCTTGTTTCCATGAGTTTGATTCTAACACTGTGATGGTCTCTACCATGATGGTTTGGGTGAGGCTCCCAAATATCCCCCTTCAATTTTGGCACCACAAATTCTTCAAATATATAGGAAGCACATTAGAAAAATTTTAAAATTTGTATCTACAAAGAACATAAAATGTTTTCTTCACTTACGGTAGAATATGTGTGGAGAATTGTAATAGCCCTGGTTAAAAACTCATGTAAAAATATATAAGACCATGGATGATGGGACACATATTCCATGATGAGTGGTGGGCATAACATCCTAGTGTGGGTGTTGATTAAGTTTATTACTGCTAAGGAAATTGCCAAAGGTAATGGCTAAGGCTTTGGAAAGGCAAAAAGACATTTTGGCAGATTTATTTATGAATATAATGGACACTAGGAGAAAATGTTATGCTCTTGATCTATGAGAAATTCCAAAATACCAAATCTATGAAGAAATACAACCCAGAACATAGAATAAAGTGAGAAAAACAACAAGTATTTTATTATTCAGATATAAATGCAATGTTCACTTACCTCTTCGAGGGGGCAACCTTCAATAGAGCAGAGATCGATTACAAGATAAGACTCAATGATCTTTCCCTTCTAACTACAATTATTTATACCTCAATGACCTTCAACAACCTAATGACTAGTGGTCCTTTGCATAACATTGGTTAACCACTTTATTTATTAATTATGGCCTGTTTGCAACTAACTATGGTCCCATTCTTAAATAAAGGTCAACCACTTACAATTATTAATACGAGCTTTATTGGCTCTTGAAATAACTATGGGCTTATTACATAAATAAAGGGGTTAGGGTTGGACCCTAACATGTCCTCCCCCATTAAAAGCAGCCTTGTCCTCAAGGTTGAAGCTGCAAAAACTACTAAAGAATAGTGGCCGGTTCCCAGGTTGCATCTTCTGGAGAGGTGTCTTTCCACTTGACAAGGAATTCCCTTGATCTTATGACTGCGCAGATGTATTTCACGAGTATCGAGAAAATATTCAGGCTGGAGCTAGAGTGAACCTACGTTATCCAATTCGGGTAGACTTGTTTGAATTCTCTAATTGTTCCCTACCACCTTCTTGAGGCATGATACATGGAATACTGGATGGATTTTTGAAGTTGGTGGCAAGGCTAACTTGTAGGCTATTTCTCAAATGTGCTAAAGTATTTGATAAGGTCAATAGAATTTTGGAGCTAATTTCTAGCAACCCTTTTCTTTGAGTGATGTTTTCTTATAGGTTTGCAACCATAGGAATACCTGATCCCCTTCTTGAAATATGTGCTCTGAACGATGTTGGACTTCCTGTTGCTTCATTCGATTATGATCTTGATGGAGATTATCTTTGATACAAGCTAGCATGGCAGCATAGTTTTATAGGAGTTGATCAACTTCTTGCACCTTAGAGCATCCAGGGATATAAGAAATAGGTGAAGGTGGGAGTTGGCCATACACTGCTTCATGTGGAGTCATCTCGGTTGTTTCATGATTGTTAGTATTATAACACCATTTAGTTAAAGGTAGCCATTGTACCCATTGATGCTACTTTTTTGAATTGAAGCACCTTAGGTATGTCTCCAAACATTTGTTGATTGCTTTAGTTTGACCATCAATTTGGGGATGATAGGTAGTACTTAGTTAGAGTTGGGTGCCTTGTAGCTTGAAAGTTATTGCCAAAATTTGTTGGTGAAAGTTGGGTCACGATCATACACAACGGAAGTTGGCATGCCATGCAGTTGGAAGATCTGGTCCATGAATGCTTGAGCCACCAAAGTGGGGGTAAATAGGTGGGGTAGTGCATAAAAATGAGCATATTTAGAATGTATATCCACAACCACCATGATGACGGATTTATTTCCCGACTTTGGGAGACTAGTAATGAAATCCAGAGAAACATTCGTCCAGATAGAGGCAGGGATTGACAATGGTGTTAAGGTTCCTGGTAACTTGATTATTTCTCCTTTGTGGCGTTGACACACATCACATTCAACTACAAAAGTAAGAATTTCATTTTTATTCCCATCCAAAAGAAAGAATGATGAGTGCGAGCATAAGTCTTCTGAAAGCCCTCATGCCTTGTAGTGGGATATGAGTGAAACTCTACCAAAATGCGAGTTTTGAGGGTGGATTTCGGTGATATAACTACTTGATCCTTGTAGCGAAAAATATCATCCTTCCAAGAATAGCCAACTGAGAAATTAGGATCTTCTCTCAAGTTATTAATAAGTTGGGAGAGAGACGGGTGTGAAAACCATTCCTTGATGGGCTTCTTCAATCCAATCTAGTATGGAAAGGGAGATTGATAGCAGGGTGCTTTCATCCTCAAATTGGCACGATAAAGCATATGTTACTACATTTTCACTCCCTTTCTTGTAAATTATCTTATAATCGTATCCCAACATTTTGGCTAGCCATTTCTTTTGTTGTGGTGAGGATATATGTTGCTCCAAAAAATATTTGAGACTTTGATGGTCTGTGTGGATTTGGAAACGTTGCCCCAATAAGTGTGGTCACCAGGTATCTATTGCATGTAATATGGATATCATCTCTTTCTCATAGGTAGATTGTCCCAGATGTTTCATGCTCAGTTGTTGGCTGGTGAAAGCCAAGGGTCGACATTCCTGCATTAAGACAACACCAATACTAGTACCTGAAGCATCACATTCAAGCACAAAATATTTGGTGCATTCGGGTAGTGCCAACACTTGAGTGGAACACATGGCCCGTTTGAGAGCCACAAACGCCTGTTGTGCTCCATCAGTCCACAAGAATTAACTTTTCTTGAGAGGGTTAGTGAGGGGTCTAGCAATGGAACCACATTTGTAGGCAAATTTATGATAGTATCCAATCCAAGAATCCCCTCAAACTCTTCAAGTTTTTTGGTTGGGGCCAATATTGCATTTCCTGTGTCTTTTTGGGATCAACCCTGACATCTTAACGACACACAATGTGTCTCAAATACTCAACTTCTCCCATGCCACAAGAGCACTTGGACAATTTGACAAATAATTTGTGATTTTGGAGCATTTGCAAGATCAGATTTACATGATGAAGATGTTTTCCCAGGTTAGGTTGTATATGAGAATGTCGTCAAAGAAAATGAGGACAAATTTTTGGAGATATGGTTTTAGCAAGTCATTCATGAGGCTTTGAAAATTAGATGGAGCATTACAGAGATCGAATGGCATGACCAAGAATTCATAATGGCCTTCATGAGTTTGAAAAGCAGTCTTGCGAATGTCTACTTCTTTCATACGTATTTAGTGATAGCCAAAGCAAAGATCTATCTTGGTAAAGAATTGAGCACCATGTAGTTCATCAAGCATATCATCAACAATTGGAATAGGGAATCTGTCTTTAATAGTGAGCTTGTTGAGGGCCCAAAAGTCCAGACACATGCGCCATTCCCCATCTTTCTTTCGCACCATGACCACTGGTGATGAATAAGGACTAATGTTAGGATGAAAAACACCTGCTTCAAGGAGTTCCTTGATGATTTTTTCAATTTCATTCTTTTGGGAAAAAGGATATCGATATGGGTGCATATTAGGTGATTGGGCCCCTGGGACCAAAGGGATGCTATGATCATGTTCCCCTCTAGAGGGTGGAAGCTCTTTAGGTTTTTCAAATACCTACTAGTGGTGGTTGAAGACTTGTTGCATCTCATGATGAATATGAAGAGTAGTGGATTCTATGGATTGGATGGCATTAAACTGGGAGATTACTCCATGATGGCCCTTTTTCAACAACTTTTCCATTCAATGTGAGCTGAAGATAGAAGGAGCACCTGCCTAGAGTCCACAGGGTGTATGAATGTGGTCATTCTACTTAAAGCTCATATATAACTCCTAGAAATCCATTGTGATTGGGCCTAGTGTGTGAAGCCATTCAGTACACAAGACAATGTCACAACCACCCAAGTTAATCATAAACATGTGGGTCCTTAGGTGGTAGTCTCCCATATGAAGTTTAATATTTTTGCAGCGACCTTCACATTTCATTATACCCCCATTAGCAATAAGGACCTGGAAATTAGAGAGTTCCCTTACAAAACAATGAACAACTTTGGCCACTCGATTATGGATAAAGTTATGAGTGTTGCCACTATCAATCAATACTGGTACAGGGTGATGTTTAAGAAAGCCTCTGGTTTTGAGAGTTTGGGATGCAGAAATTCCTGCCAAAGCATGTAGCGAGATAACTAGCTCATCTGGCATAGTTGTAAGATCATTATCCTGCTAGGTTTCCTTAACTTCATCCTTTGTCCCCCCAAGGGGTGGGGCTTCCTTAGATGAGCTGTGATCAGTAAAATCAATTTGAAATAATTTTTGTTCCTTGCATTTATGCCCCGAGGATTATTTGCCATCACAATAGTAGCACAATCCTTGTTTTCTTCTTTCAGCCATTTCTATTGGAGGAACCTTTTGAACCTTAAGTGTTTGGGTAGGCCCCTGAACTTGGGTGGAATGCCTCTTGGCTACAAAATTTGGACAAGTAAACTAGGCAGCTAAGGCACGTTCTACCTCGATAGCTTTTTTTCAAGCATCTATCCATGTAGGTGAGTGGTTCATCCAAACATGTGCTTGGATGGATTCTTTGAGACCACTGATGACACACTCCAAGTAGAATTCATATCTTAGACCTTCCTTTCTAAAGGCCAATGTCTCAAAGGATACATTGTAGTATTTTGTTGTGCCTATTTGTTGGAGCTTGGTGAGACAACCCAAAAAATTAGATTCTCTATCAAAGTGGCCACAAAGGGATTTTGAAAACACGTTGCATGTTATGTCCCCAGTATAACATTTCACATGCCACTACCACTATTTCCATCTTTCTTGGTCCAAGTAAAGGGCTCCCACATTTAGTTTAGTTTGATCATCGTGGATATCATTCAGGGTGAAATATTGTTCCATTTGTGCTACCCATACTACCATATTAGAGCCATCAAATTTATACATGTCCAACTTGGGTGGCCAAGGGTGGGAATGTTGTGATTTCCATGGAAGTGAATATGATGTCTAGATTCTCCTTTGAGATGTTCATCAATACTATGCGCCTCCTAATGATACCCCATCATGCTCTTGGTGGCTAGCTCAAGCGATTTTGAAATGTTGTGCAGTTGTTCCTTGAACAAATCCAACCTTGTTTCAAGGTGCTCGATCTTCCCGTTGGCCATGACTAGAGCTCTGGTTTTTACCATATATAGATCTTGGTCACTTGAAGTCACTCCGAAAAAATTTGTGACCACCCAAAAAATGAAGCTAACCAATGAATGGTACCACTGTGATTATCTCATCATCCTAAATCTCTTATAAGCGTCCGAGGGAGGACTCATTTTTTTTTTTCACTCCGATGGCAGTTTTACTCCCCACGGATCAATACTACACTCTCCAAATTCTACAAAACTTGATTGTGCCAAATGTCCTATGAAAATTGGGCATATACTATAGTAGTAACAAGCCTCACTGCACAAAGATTTAGATCTACCTGTGAAAGCCCATCTTTTGAATGAGAGTTGTATTATGGCGGTAGAACCCCAATTGGTGGATTTGATTGATGCGACGTTGACATAACCCCACTTGCAAGATTTGAATTGTACTATTGTGGTAGAACCCTAACTCGTGGATCTGATTAGAGCGACAGCAACAAAACCCCAACTGTTAGATCTAAATTGTAATGTGGCGGTAGAACCCCAACTAGTGGATCTGATCTAGCAGATAAGATAATGGGTGATCTTCAGAGAGCGGAGGGAACTTTGGTCACAAAGGAGTGACAGGTGCTACACATCACAATATACATAAGGGTCCAAAAATAGTACTCAACCCAATCTTTTAGGACACTAACTAAGGAGGATCAACCATACCCTTAGCCTTACTACCTAGCTACCTTATCGTATACACAAGTAATCACCCCAAGTGTTGTTCTTAGTGTATTGTAGTAGCAAGATGGCCGATGAATTATCTAAGGCAAGGTTTTAGGTGAGCCTAGGGGGATTTTGATATACCTAGAGGGTACATGGAAGTGCAGTCCGTGGGCAGTTATGTCTAATGTGCTACTACTCAAAGGGGTACCCATAGGAGACACAAGGGAGTCTAATAAGCATGAACAAATCTTGTATTTCTTGTGTGCATGCCTCCCCAAATCCATAAGTTTATGCGCTCAACGTTAGATCTTGTGGTTTGAAGATGCCCGAAGATGTCTCTAGCCTAAAACAAATTCTGCAAAAATGGATGTATCACGAGCCCTAGAAAGTGCTCTAATACCACTTGTTATGCTCTTGACCTGCGAGAAATTCCAAAATACCAAATATGTGAAGAAATACAACCCAACACACAACATAAAATGAGAAAAACAACAAGTATTTTATTATTGATAGATAAATGCAATGTTCACTTACCTCTTCAAGGGGGCAACCTCCAGCAGAGTAGATGTTGGCTTAGTGGGTCCTGACCCAAGTTCAGAGTTAGTTGCACCAAACAAATCCCTACACTACTTGCCCTTTCGGTATCAATCCACAGTGCGTGGACTAAAATCTCACCCAAAGAATTATGGGCAGATGTTGGAGCCAATTTTTCGCACCTAGAGATTAGAGTGATGTTGTTTTGTGCCCTAGATATGCCTTCGCGCAGATTGATAAGCCCTTATGGATTATCGATATAACTTCCTTTAATCAGCATCTAAACCTCTGCAAAGGTCTGCGACTAGCTTTCGTGGACCCTGAACAAGTTAATAAGCTACTTACGTGCATCATAGATTACTCTTAACCCAGTATTTACTTAGATCTACTTAAGTGTTCGATATTTTTAACATACAATGATATAATCTTTACATAAGCACTTAACATCAATTGCGTTCAGATAGCAATATAGATCCAGTAGAGTCGCACATTAATAGATCATTGTTTCACCAAACCATCATTTATCACATCATAAGGCGTATTCATTTGTAACAGAAGTAAAGAAATAAAACATGGCAATTTATGGGATAATATTCTTTTATTGATATTTAATTAAACTTACAAACTCAAGACTCAACTGCGCACTTAGTTACAGGGGTCCACGCACTCAATTGCAGACTCTACTCTAGGCCTTTGTGCACTCAGTTGTAGAGCCTTTCTTCTACCTTATGCACTAACTTAGATTCCTTCTTTTGTACCCATAGAAAACTTCTATTATCCCACTATGCCTTAGACTCTTTAAGATACACCTATTTATACAATCCCATGGTCCACGGACCATAGGTAGATCTTCAAAAGGACGACGTGACTTACATAAAAGAGGGTAAAAACCCATTTTCACTTTGTACTTAACTACACGCTTTGCGACAACAATTTACCAAGACTTTCCATCTTTTTACATAAAACTTGGGCTTTTTCTCCAAAATTGACCCATGGGACCCCATCCTAATAGGACCCCAACACAAAGATCCTGACTCGACCTCGAGTCACTCAGCTAGTGTGAAGATCTTGTTGCGAAGATCCCCCAACTCTACTTGTGCAACCGCTACTTCAGTCATGCTCTGTGTGGCTGCCTTCTTGATTTATTCTACCAGTTGTTATGTGCCTATTCCTTTGCTAGCTTGCTTGATCTGCTATCACTCTCCAAGTTTTCTAGCTTTTCGTATATGTTGGCTGAGACTACATAGGATTCATCCAACCAAGGCACCAACTTGGATTTAAGGACTGCATCTTTCTTCTGTGCTGCTTCCACCTATGTAAGGAGTTTCTTAGCCTCCTATAGCTTGGCGAGGTGATGTGCTATAGTAATAGTGCACGACCTCACCCTTACTTCATCATATTTCCACTGGAGCTCGCAGACCTCTGTATTTAATATTTATAGGGTGGGATCTTCCTGTAGGGTCGTCGCTACTTCCATGGCCTACTACCGTGATGCAGTCCACAACCATGGCATCCACCGTAGCAACTCCATCCTTAACAATAGCTTCATGTTGTTCCCTAATCTCTAGGGGTTGAAGGCTATGACTTCAGCTCCAGTTCAGTGATTTTCATGTTCAACTCAAACTGAACTATGGCTGCCTCTACCTTGGCATTGCGCACACCCACAAAAATTTTTCTGATCTTGGCCTCCAATGACGCTTCCTCAGGTATGTGCAACTCTGCCACTATCATGCATGTTTTTGCCACCACAACCTCTATCTAGGCACTCTGTGCCTGGATTGTTTCTTTTGCTTTCAGATCCTCCATGTTTTCAGTGAACATCTGCACGTTGTCCACATGATATTCACTAATTAAACTAAATGCCCACTGCTCCCACTCCCTTAACTCCACCATCACACCTGGCTGCAGCATGTGAATATATTCACTAGGCAACACGATGAGGTTGAGGCCGATGTTCTTCAAAGAACTCATGATAATCTTGTCACTGACTTTTTCTGTGCTCAATGAGCCTTTCGGTAGCATGACTGCTCGGACCTCTGTTCCTCCTGACCGCCACTGCCCTGGGATGAATGCTCCTCCTCCCCTGTCTAGGGCGAAGGGGAATTACCACTCTACTCAGAGTCACGCTCTTCATGTTCGGCGTCTGCTTCGTAGTGTGCTCATTTTATGGCTGGGCCTTCTCCTCAGCCTCTTTGCTCCACTTCTCGGCCAACTGCTAGACCGCCTGCTTCGCTACTTCCTTCCTTTTATTTTTGTGGATTTTCTGGTGCCTCTAGCTAGATCGGATGGATAATTCCAATCTTATAGCCAACTCTTGATAGTTTCTTGGATGGAATCATTCGTGCCAAGGTAAGGTAGATCAAACCATTTATGTTGTAGATCCTTCCGCGCCCGTATGTACACGTGATGGATGACAGCTTTAAACTCCACATACTCTGATAATTTTTCAAACATAGTCAGAGACAACCATGGCCTCTAGTTGATGGACATACATAGGCTTGCCTCCATCAATACCCAAAAAACTCTAGCGTTCGTGACCTGTGTGACATCCTTTGTGGCCCAAAGGGAGGCAAACTAGGCAGCCTCCAACAATCCTTTCTCTAGGGGAGGAAACTAACTATCCTGTGGCAGTTCCCAAGCCAGTAGCATGATGGAGATAAACAACCAGGTGTAGTGGAATATTTTTCTATCATCCTAATCCTCACGACAATTCACAAGGAACTTGCTACAAGGGTAGCATAACCAAATGACCTGCATGCCCTCCATGCACTCTGAAGCCAATGAAATTACGGTCACCGAAACCTCGTCCACACGAAATTTTCTCATGAACTTTCCAGCTAAGATTTGTGTATCAATTTATACCGTGGGGTTGGTGATAGATGTGATGGAGTACTCGCGTGGCTTTTTAACCATCTTGAACTTTTCTTTCATCCTCTATGTTAGGTCACGCTCACTCATCTTTCTGCCAAACTCCTTGGCTGAATTCAAGCCTGAGTGCGGTAATAGCATGTTCTAATGGATCAACATATCTATAATTGGGATCGACGCACTCAGCCACAAACACCCATCATGCACCAAGGTCAACAACTGCTTGATACAAATGAGGTTGATGTTGGAGAAGTGGTAGTGGGGCACTAGTGCTATGCAGTTTCCATAAAAACCATGGCAGGATGAAAACTACATGTAGAGCTAATTGCAATGGCATTTATGATGTGGAAAATCTATTTTTCTAGCTCTTATTCATTAGGGTTTACAGTGAACAGTCCACTTGACTTCACTGTAAACCTGTAATTCGTGCATAACAACCTCATGTCCCATCGCTTGCTGTAGCTTAAAATAGTACACAAAGTAGAGATGGAACACATTTGCATTCAATGATTCACAACACTTGTATAGAATCCATGGATATTAAAAATGACCCTAAAAGACAACACTTTCGTGGAAGTGAGAACCGGTAACATGATCAAAAGGGACATAAAGGCTAAATTATGATAAACATGGATAGAGTGTCTCAAATTGCTATTGCATCATCAAAGTGTCATTCAAATGATGCTAACAATCTAAATTTATGCTTAGAGGCAATTCTAAGAGAGAGATATTATATCCTATGGGTATATGTTTTCTATTTCTAACTATGAAGGGACATGTATTAACAATTTAATGTGGATAATGTGAATCACTACTTATATATTATATAAAAGAAAATAAAAAGAAATATTTATATTTCAAACATGTTTTTAGTGTGTTGCTCAAAACTACCATAGATCCATCTTAACTTTGTATCTACCAAAAGTTGAGAGGTTTCAAATCTCTTGAGGTGGAAATATCTAATCAAACTTTTCACTTGAAAGAGGTTTGCATTTTGAGAGATTTGATTCCTTTCAATGCTTGGTAGATTTGAAGTTAAGATGCATCTTTTAATAGAAACTTATGCAAATAATAGCTTCTAGAAAAAAAAATAGATATAAAACATATTATTTATTAATTTCAATATGAAATTCATATATCGATGAAAATTCCATGTATTAATTATATCTAATAAATCAATTTGAATTCTAAATTCATCTAATTGAGTCAGAGTTGTCCTATTTTTGTTACCAAAAAGAATGGAATTGTATGAATCCTTGTATAACATGCTAATTGTTCAACAATATTGTGATGTACACAAGGCTCTTGTTCATTCAAGTGGATACCTTTTGTCCCTTTAGGTTTGACAATTGAATTGACATCCTTGTGTGACATGCTAATTGTCCAACAATAGTGTGAAGTATAAGTGGCTGTCAACCATTTAAGATGATAGTTTTTGTCCGTTTATATTGTGACTGAATGTTGGATGTAAGGGAGACTTTTATCCCATGTTTTTTTACGCTCATGAATATACATATTAAAAAAAAACACCACTATGTGATTTCCATCATTATTTATCAATATATATAAGGATATATTGGGGTAAATATGGATAGATGTGTGTCAAGCTACTATTGCACCGTCAAAATGTCATTCAAATGATGGTAATAGATCTAAATTTATGGTTAGATAATATTGTAATAGAGAGAGAGAGAGAGAGAGAGAGAGAGAGAGAGAGAGAGAGAGAGAGAGAGAGAGACCTATTGATATGTGTTCCCTATTTCTAAATATAAAGGGGCATGTATTAGAAATTCTATGTGAATAATGTGAATCATTACTTATACATTATATAAATGAAAATAAAAAAGAAAATAATTATATTTCAAACATTCTATCACTGTGTTTCTCAAAACTAACATAGGTCCATCTTAACTCTGGATCTACCAAGAGCTGAGAGGAATCAAGTATCTCTAGCTTCAAACCTTTAATCAAGTTTTTCACTTGAAATAGGTTTGTATTTTGAGAGATTGATCTCTTTTAGCACTTGGTAGATTTGGAGTTATGATGGATCTTTTGATAAACATGTATAGAAATAATAACTTCTAGAAAAAAAAATAGACATAAAACATATGATTTGTTAATTTAAATATGAAATTCATATATCAATTAAAATTTCCATGTATTAAATATATCTAATCAATCAGTTTGAATTCAAAACTCATCTAATTGGCTTAGATTTCTTCTATTTTTGTTACCAAAAATAATGCAATTGTATGCATCCTTGTATAACATGCTAGTTTTTCACCAATAGTGTGAAGAACAAGTGGCTCTTGATCATTCAAGTAGTTATATTTTGTCCATTTTGGTCGTGACAATAGAATTGTATGCATCCTTCTATGGCATTCTAATTCCCCAACAATACTGTGAAGTATAAGTGGCTTTCAACGATTGAAGTGGATATTTTTTGTCCCATTAGGTTGCGACTTAGTGTTCCATGTAGGGTAGATTTTTTTACCATGTTTTTTTATGCTTATGAATATACATATGAAACAAATGTACCACTATGTGATTGACATCATCATTTTTCCATATATATAATGATATATTGTGATAAACATTGATTGATGTGTGTAAAGTTACTATTGCACTGTCAAAGTGTCATTCAAATGACGCTAACATATAGAAATTTATGGTTAAAGAAAATTGTAAGAGAGACGGAGAGAGACAAAGAGATTATATCATAGGGATATATGTTTTCTATTTCTATATATGAAGTGGAATGTATTAACAAATTAATGTGGAGAATGTGAATCACTACCTCTATATTATATCAATGAAAATAACAATAAAAATTATATTTCAAACATTTTATTAGTGTGTTGCTCAAAAGTAGCATACGTACATATTAACTTTGGTCTACCAAGAGTTAAGAGGAATCAAATCTCTCAAGGTGCAAAACTTTAATCAAGTTTTTGATTGAAATAAGGTTTTCATGTTGAGAGATTTAATCACTATTAGCCATTGGTATGTCCTAAGTTAAGATGGATCTTTTAATAAACACTTATGCAAATAATAACTTCTAGAAAAAAAATAGATATAAAACATGATTTATTATTTTAAATACAAAATTCATATATCAATGCAAATTTCCATGTATTAAATATATCTAATCAATAAATTTCTTCTAAACTCATCTAATTGGATTGCATTTGTTCTATTTTTGTTACCGAAAATAATGGAATTGTATGCATCCTTGTATAATGGGCTAATTGTTGAAGAGAATTTATAAGCTTGACTTGATAATAGAGATCAATGGAGGTTATGATTTTTCATTCCTCTACTTCTTCTTAGGCCGTCATCGCTAGGTTTTTAGGATCTAATATATCTCATTCATTGTTTCAATGGAATCACAACTGGATATATGGTTATCTTGTGTAAATAGACTTAGTATATTTGTTGTTAATACTTCATGGGAATTATCTTTCACAAGATTTCTTAGGAATTTGTATTTTCTGAGCATATGTGGGTGTGTTATCACTTGGTATTGTCTCTATATATCGATATTTTTCTTTATTTCTCACAAGTTCAATATTCTTCCATCGTATGCCTTATATTGGCGTAGTGTTTTTGGGTGGTTTTTCCTATGGTTTCTCTACCAATCTCTGCGCCCTTTTATTATTTCTTTCCTATATGATAGAGTTTGCACACAAATGAGTTAGGGGTGACTCTCTCTCTTGATCCTTTGTGGTGGTCTCCCATAATGAGGTCCCTTATATAAAGCTATGAATTGAGCTTGTTTCTCTACTGAAATACAATAGTATGAATCCCTCTTTCCATATTTTATTAAAAGCCTCGGTGGGAAATTGAAACATATATGGGTTAACATCTCTTCTTCCATATGTTCATTAAAACAAACCATTGAAGTCATGTGTGATATACCATAATTTTTTTAAAGCCTTCAACTTATAGGGAAAGTCTTATCAAACTACTTCTAGCTTCAATACTCTAATATTTCCAAAGATTCAATCATCATTCTGAACAAGAGACTTCATGGGGTTGCTCTTGGTGAAAAAAAAAAATGAGATTTTTGTCTCATTTAAGGATGAAACCTAAAGGAAGGTTACAACCCCAACAAAATAATTTCAAAATATTCCAGGCCCTTGTATTATTGGAAAAATGGATCAAGTTCGTTCCATGGAAATAAACCTTCCTAAGGTCAATGCCCTTTTCTCCAGTTTACAATCTAAAGAAATCATGTACAGATTTAATGGATTTTGGCCTAAATCCAAAGCACTAATTCAATGGATTGTCTCCACTTGGAATTGGAATTTTGATTTTTTTTTTTTGTTGAAAAGGATTTTTCATAGTATATTTCGAAACACGAGAGGATTTGGATTATGCACTAAATGTAGGGACCTGATTTTTGGGTAGATCTAGGATATTCATCACACCTTAGTTCCCTGAGTTTGATTATAAATCTATGATGGTCTCTACCATGCCAGTTTGGGTGAGGCTCCCAAATCTCCCCCTCCCGTTTTGGCACCACAAATTCTTCGAAGATATAGGAAGCACATTGGGAAAATTTTAAAATTAGTATCTAGAAAGAACATAAAATGTTATCTTCACTTATTGTAGAATATGTGTGAAGAATTGTAACAACCTTGGTTAAAAACTCATGTAAAAGTATATAAGACCATTGATGATGGGACACATATTCCAAGATGAATGATGGGCAAAAAATCCTAGTATGGGTGTTGACTCAATTTATTACAGCTAAGGAAATTGTCAAAGGTAATGGCTAAGGCTTTGGAAAGGCAAAAGGGCATTTTGGCACATTTATTTATGGAAATAATGGACACTAGGAGAAAAGGAAGGTGAAAGGGCACATGTTGCATGTGAAGATGAAAATGAAGGAAAATAGAGGCCTCATTAATAAAAAGGCTTCTGAGGACCAATTGGTAAGCTCTTCATTAGTGTAAGATCTTGGCTCAAGCTTTTGACAGGTTTTGGTGGAGTTGTCTTCTATTCTCTCTCTCTCTCTCATATTCTTGGAGACTTAGAGTTTTCTTGGAGCACGCTTGGAGGATGTGGCATACTTGGATTCTTGGAGCAAGAAGGAAAAGGAAGAGTAGGAAAGCACAATAGGGTGTCGAGATCAACAAATACATCATATTTGCTTGTAGGTACCGAGTTGCATGTATGTTTTCCTTACTAGTTTCAGCATATATGGCAAATGAATGTGATTTCTTGGTTATTATATATCATTGGCATGGAGGATGGTCAGACAAGATAGTGGATTTTCCTAGCCTTTCCATTTCCTGGATAGTCACGGAGATTGTGGGTTATTTAATTGTTTGTTTTTGTTGGTTCTCATGTTTCCTTTAGCTTGGGTTGAGTTATTAGTTCCTAAAGCCTTGGTTGGACAAATGCTCTCAAAGCCCTATAACGACTTGGGTTGAGTTACTAGTCTCATAGCCTTGGTTGCACAAACACTTTGGAAGCCTTGTAACAACTTGGTTTGAGCTACTAGTCCCGAAATCCTTGGCTAGACAAAGGTTGTGGAAGTCCTTCATGGGTTGAGTTACTAATCGTGGAAGCCCTGGTTGGAAAAACGCTCTGGAAGCCAATAAAGTGTTGTGGGTTGAGTTACTGGTACTAGAATCCGAGTTGAAAAAAATGCTCTGGAAGCCCTAGAAGGTTTGGATGGAGATCAATCTGATGATGGTTTTGTGATGTTCAACCATGAGGTGGAATAACTATTTGACAGGTTGAGGTGGATGGCATTTTGAAGCCCTTGATGAGTTTTTATTGATGTGTTCTATGAGATACCACATTCATGCTTGGAACATGGAATGATGGTGAATGGTTGAAGAGAGATTTGGCTTAGCCATTCTATGATCAGGTGGAACATGGAAGTCCCATCGCGGGTTGGAATTTGCATCGTCAATAAGAGGTTATTTATCTTTGTACTTATATGAGCATTATGATGGATTATATGATGTTTATATGGCTATGAGTTCATTGATATTTATATCCCTATTATGCTGGTTATGTATATGTTTTATGACAACAGCTATGCATGGCTCTCATCATGTTTCTACTTGTGTATGAATGAACAATGTATCTATGACCTAATGGATGGAATTGAAGTTAATGTGTCGAGGCATCAATTCTTCATGGTGAATCTCTAATAAGTATGAGACAACTATGGTCAAATATGTTATTTATACATGTAGTTTGCATTTTCGTGATATTTTTAATGAAATTCTTATCATCTCTAGTAGGGGTCCAATCAAGGTCTCAAACAAGTATTTTCTTTAGTACTATCGTTTCCATGTTATTTTACTATTTCGAAGGTACCATGAAGTTTTGGGAAATGACGTGTGCTCTAGGCCCGAAAGCATGGCTCAAATCTCAGGGACACAAGCATAGCACTAAGTAAATGAGTCTCTAGATGCTAGCAAGCAAGCCTGTGAGCGAGACTCTGGGTTTCTAGATTCTTTCATGTCTATAGCAGGATAGCGAATTGAGGCTTAAGTTGTCCAAAAGTTCAGTGGGACTGAAGGTAAATATGTATAACATGTTGGATTGCTTCCTAAGGGTCCTGGAGCTGATGTTGAATGGATGTAATTTATGTTTCCATCAATTCCACTTCCTTATCATGACTTAGCAGGTTGAATCATATCATAGTGGCATCTCGTCACATGTTTACCCGGATTGGCTGGTTGCTTGGGTAGATGTGGGAGGACAGTGGTTATAGAGTGGTATCAGAGCATGGTTCACCCCTCTAACTAGATGGGCTATGTGTTGGTCGTGCATGCATGTTAGTTTCATGTGTGTATCTCACACTTGAATTCCATGTGCTTGTTGCATCTGCATGGTGTTGATCATGGTTGTAGTGATGTCACCATGTGAAGGCTGATGATGTTGTTGTTAGGATGTGTCATCATAAGTGTATGGATGTATATGCATTTTTTATTCCCGTCAGTGTTCACATGTTATCAAGTGCACATTATGTGGTTGTTGTTTTCATGCATGAGGTCATTGTTTGTGTAGTTGATATGGTCATGCATTGATGACTGGACCCTAGCTAGAATGATGTGTATATGGTTTTGTACTCATGTGTTATATGTTTATATGTAGTTGTTATGCACGTATGGTCTTGGTTATAGTTATGCAAGAATTATAGGTCAAAAATTCCTTGTATTAGGTCATCATGATGCTATTGGTTGTTATGATGCTAATGTGTTGGATGAGATAGAGCAAGAGATGAAGATCATCATAATGGGGTTGCATCATTAGAATTTGGGGTAAGATAAGATTTTCATACATGTTTTGCATATTTGGCATGTAGGTATGTATGTTATGGATTGTTATATGCATTAGGTTATATACATTAGGTTTATGTGCATGTCTTTTGATGTTGTGGTTACATACATGATAGATGCTAGTTTATTGGTGTAGTCATATGTACATTTGTTAGATAGTCAAGAATGATAGTAAAATGTGGTCGTATGCATTGCTATTATTGTTTTATGTTGGATAACTTGATGATTAGGTTACATGTTGTTGATGAGCATGATATATAGCTTATCGTTTTTATGTGCTAGTAACTTGGTGATTAGGGTTATTACATTAATATCTTGATGTTATATGTACCATACTAAATTGGATTGGCCTATGTAGATGATTATGGTTATGATATTTAGGTACGAGCTAACACATTTGTGATATGGTGTTGTACTAATCTAGATTGACTTTGTATATGTGTGAATGATAATTGTGCATTAGATATGATGTAAACATATTAGTGAATATTATGGATATCATGATGTTATTTATGTTTGGGTTAATATGTTGTGAAGTTATATCATTCTAACTAGATTGATTGTGCAGACAAGATAGCCACCCCTGAGATAAATTAAGGTATGAACTTGTTTATGTCATCTACCTTGTGCTTAGCTATTTGATTATGACATCTATTTGGTGTTTGAGTGTTTGGTGTCTAGTTTATTTATTTAACATGGTATGTTTGCAAATTAGTTGAATGTTTGATGAATTTCATAATATGAGTATGTGTTCCATTGATCTTGTTTTGAGATGATTGTACTAATACATATGTGTTGAGGTAGTTGATATGTACTTGAATGTAGTTGACAGTTCTAGCATTATGTCCAATGACTATGAGATGAATATGGGTTATGATGTGATTGTTTGTAAAATTTTATTTCAAATTGATAGATATGATTGTCTTGATATTTGGAACATGTGGTTGACATGTGTGAGCAGTTGCAGGGAACATGCTTGTTATTAGTGTGACAAGGTAATAGTTGATGTGTTTATATAACTAGTAGTTGAGTGATGCGACAATACATAGTAAGCCTTGATTGTAGCAAAGTAGAAAGGTAAAGGAAAGGAATTGGGAAAGAATTCCTTTGGCTATGTTTGGAAACCCAAATTCCAAACAAATGAGTGATTTTGCATATCGGAAGCCTTCTTAACCTTAATATTTTCGGACATTATGTGGATATGTGCTAGATTCATGAACATGTACTTAACATGTATGTTAGCTAGTCTCTAGTTAAAGGTGGATCTGTCAAGGGAATTGGAGTCCCTTGAGAGATGGCATGGACGTATTCAACTACAAGGAAATGTGCTTGGCACAATAAGGTAAGGTATCTAGTGTATGGTTATATTTATTTATGCACTGATAGTTATGTGTTAATGACAGCATGATGATGGGAGTTGCATGGTAAGAGAGGTTTCCATGAAATTTTGAAGAAGGCTCAGGTGGAGCTATTCTTTAGAAGCACTAGGAACCATGGGGATTGAGTCATGGTGTCTTTTGCTAGCCTTGTGCTTCTAGTTTTTTGTGATTCGATTGCACTTGATTGAAATCTTTGTTTATGTCTAGTGTATGGCCATACTACTTTGTTTGTGAAGTCATGATGTTATTGATTTTCAAGGTATTCTATTTGTTTGTTTCTTGTCTTGACTTTTATGCTTTGAGTCTTGGGAGTTGGTTTGGGAAAGAGGAAAGTTAATGAATCTCAGGGAGAGATATATGATACACAAAAGGTAATGTAAAATTAAGATGAAGCTATATGCATGTGTTGTGGGTGGGAACACCTTAGGGTCTTGGGTTGAAGACCCCAACAAAGTGGAGGGAAAACAAAAATAGGAAATGCTAAAAAAAAAAGAAATGTAAATTCTTATACTATTGAACTAGGAAGAAGTGACCTTACCTAGAGGTCCTATTTTTGGGTAGATCCCGTGGGATTCAAACCCTCTACTTCCTCTGATGCCTTGGAAACCTGTAAGTTATCCAAGCAAAGATTATACAACAATAGTAACACAAGGCATATTCATGATATATACGTTAGATCATATAAGTAAATGAACAGTTACACATTAATATAAGATTTAGAAAGAAATCACAACATGAATCAATGCATAAACACAATAAATGTCAGGAACAAAACAACATTTCTTTATTGCTGTAAGCTATAAGAAAAGTGGAAAACTACTTGACCTCAGTCTTCCTCCAGCTCAAAGAGAAATTGTCCTACGGATCCATCCTGTCTCGACCTCAGCAATATTCCTCCATTATCATACACAAGGATATCACAAGAGGGATGAAGGATATCTCAAAAGAGGAAACAAGAGTTTCCTAAGGCTTGGGGAGTGTAGGAGGCAAAGGGATTTCATTAGACTCTATCAGGGATAAATCAACAATAATATCAATATCTCAACCCTTCTCCCCTTAGGCCTTCCCATGGAGTTTTATTTATACTTATCCAAATTATTTTTTTAAGTTGGGAAACATTTGGGCCACGAGATATAGTAGGTGAGTGATATGTAAAACCCATAAAATTCACCCAAAATTCACCCAACATATACGTGGGTTGGGTAGATGTTGACCTATGTGTACATGCTTTTAACACGGGGAAAAGTAGTGTGTGATAAATAAAATACTGGTTTTTAGATTTTGGACCAAGTCTGGAAAGGAAGAGATGCCCTAGGCCATAACCAAAGAATCAGATCTACCATGAGTGGTAAATGGTTCTATAACAAATGCCCCATAATATATGAGGTTAGAGCGGGTATATAATGGTTGAAATGTATTATATGTATAGAAGGAATCATGTCGAGACCAAGGAGGAGTTCACCAGAATTTAGCCTACCAAGCCAGTGAAAGAGATCAGAAAGAAATTGTTCTCTAAGGTGGGCATACCCATGCTCAGAGATAATAAAGCATGTGGATGCATGTCAAGTACAAAAGAGGATCCAATATGCATACAAGTATAAGGAACTGAAAATACATAACAGATCATCTAATCATATCAAAATAGGTACATGTCTGAATATCGCATATAAAGAACTAATCAATGATGCTAAAGTACGAAGCTAATCACTGAAGTCATAAAGTTGATCCCAAAAGTACCAAGTCAAATGGTGGAATAAATGGTACTACGCTGAAACTTAGTTTCCAACATATAGGATGTCGTTGTAAGGAACTGTAACATATAAGGTGGATGATGTCAACTAGTAGAAGTAGGAGAAAAAGACAAGTGAACCAAGAAATGTTGATGCAAACTTGAGGTCTTCACTGACAGTCGTGGTACATTTCTACACAATGTGAATAAACAATATGAATTCGACCATGTGAGAAATCGTTTGATTACCAGTCATTGATGTATACCATTAACAAATGCAAGACTACTCACAAATAATGATGATGAGAGCTAAGGTACCCAGTACAAACTAACAAGTGTGAATAAATGAGTTGTAGTCGGACACTTGGAAGAATCTATCAATCAAGAGACAATGATGTTTTCCCGTTGTTGATAGTGAAGGAGTTTGCCACTAATGATTGCAAACCCTAAGGTACTGCTAAATGAAATCTAGATCTCGTTCCAAGAGAAATGAGTTGAAGTCGATGGGAAAAGTTCTTCTAGAAGGAAGGGATTAAGGAATCCTTCATCAATCTAGTGTGAGTGTAACCCATTGGCCAATAATGTGGAAGGAATCAAATGAATAAAGATGTAGTAACCCAACCAAAGCATGTTTCCAATGTACACAATATGTCTCTAGCACACAATAGAAACCCTATGAACCAACCAATAATGAAAGATGACATAGAGGTGAGGAATCCACCAATAGAGTCAAATGGAAACCAAGGAACCACACGAATCCCAATGTGTGATAATGAAAGTTGATTTTGAACACAAGGGAAACCACTTAGTCAAAGACCCATGATACTGATCGATACTGAGCATAAGGTGACCTATCAATAATGAAAATAAGGCCAAGGTGTGGCTCTAGATCTACTCTTAGAGCAATTTGTCGTAGTCAATAAAAGAAAGACCCGCTAGCAAGAAGTCAATGGATACCTTCTCAAACCATCATGAGCAAAGGACCAAATAGCTGAGGTGATAATGAACATGAATTTGACAACTAGGGATGGCTGACTGAAAAAAAGGTCAAGGGACACCATAGAGAGGATGACTTGGGTTTACTTCCCTTGAACAAAATCACAACTCAACTATGACTACATTTCATATGATAAGTTTTTATAAGTTTGTGATGTAGGGGGCATAAGAAAACTCTCCATATGATTGGAAGAGATAACCTATCAGAGGAGTACTAACCCAATAATAAGGTTATGGATCTCGTAAGTCAAAATGATCCCATCCCAATGGAGGAAAGACTTATTTTTTGAGTGCTTTATTCAAGGGCGACACAACTCCAGTCAAATATGAAAATAATGTCTCCTTCATACTCTTTTTTGGAATATATAATTTTTTTGTCTTTTTCATATTTATGAAGCCTAAAAAGGAATAAAAGAATGCTAGAGTACAGTGGAAAGAACGAGTGTCAAACAAGCAGATGCTCTAGTTCAAAGGAGGGGAACATTCCTACGCTCAATGCAAGGTGGCGAAACTAGTCAATGACTCTGAAAGAAATGTTCTTTCCATGGGTAAAAGGGGATGTCAAGTTACAGAGGGTAAGTGATTACAAGGTTGATTTGACAGAAGACATGGTCAAAAGGTGGCTTAAACACAACAACAAGTGAAGTCGGCTCAAGGATAAAAGGTGCAAATGGTTAACCTACAATGCAGTAGTACAACTCAACACAAGGAGCCTCTAGGTCATAAAGCTAGAAAATAATGAAGCAGAAAGAGAATGAGTCTCCAATGCACAAGTCATGGTGGGACTAAAGAGGACTCCCGTGCCTACTCAATATAGTAGCATGTGCAACAAATGTCAGCAAGGATCTAACTAAGATGCCCATTTAAAGGTTGGCTCTACCATCATAGCATGATTTATAAGTCAGTGAGTGAAAATGGTTTATGAATCAAGACATGATGGGGTCAACTCTATGGTAAAAAATATCGCAGTATGGGGGCTAGTATGCAAAATGCAACGGAAAGTGATATTCCCTAACCTATATGCCAGTAAGAAAGCGATATCTACCATGATAGGTTTGCTGTCATGGGATCGAATAAATTTCTCAAAGAAGTCTCCAAAATATCCTGTAAAAACAACCCATTCCCAACACTCCAAGCCAAAAGGTCAAAAAGTCCATAAGATAAAGATCAACTTTAGAAAAAATAATTTTCATTTTTCAACCTATAAAAGGACTTTTGGACTCACAATTTTCTCATTTTTGTTTTGAGCATGGAGCTATGGAGAAAAACTGAAGCATACTTCCTCCATCAAATTCAACCATTCAAATTGCGTCAAGTCTTCTAGGTAACCCTATAATCATACTTGTTATAAATTTTTATGCTTTCTAGATGTTTTCTCAAAAATTTGATTGTAGGAAATTATTTTTAAAATTTGAACTCTACATACATGCGGGTTGGATACAAGTAACCCACGTATACGAAGGCCCTATACGTGACTATGTAAAAAACAAACCCGTGTGTGCACAAGTTTAAAATTTCAAACATGGATTTAATCATATCAAACATCTTTTCTTGCAAGATGAAAATTACCTAGTGCAAAAGAGAGCACAGTGCCATTGATAACCAAGTGATGGAGGATAAAAATTCATTAGATGCTTTAAGAGGATGTGGTTTGCTAAAATTCTTCAAAATGCCAAACATGAAGGAAAATACTTGATTGCTTGAGCTTCTAATTCACTATTGGAGTGCAGAAGATGATGCATTCGTGATTGATAAGATGCCAATGACAATCGAGATAGAAGAAATTTATTTCATTACAGGCCTTTCCTGAAGGGGAGAGAGAGTGCACTCGACTGGAAGGACAAGAGGTAGTCTCAGTGTAGAAGACTATGTCCACATATACTATCCTAGGAACCCCGGAAAGGTTGGAAGTCAGATTCCAATCAATTATGTAGAGAGATTATCATTGAGAATCCTGCTATTTACCATATCTAGGGTAAACAGTTATTCTACTCTACATTAGGCTTCACATGTTTCCATGAGCCTAGCAGTGGATTTCCTCACTACAGTCTTTGATTGGTGT
This sequence comes from Pinus taeda, assembly GCA_000404065.3. Taxonomy (NCBI): domain Eukaryota; kingdom Viridiplantae; phylum Streptophyta; class Pinopsida; order Pinales; family Pinaceae; genus Pinus; species Pinus taeda. The sequence goes on from APFE030146122.1 coordinate 29,120, forward strand.
AAACCTTTGCTGACCAACATGAAGAAGCAACTCACTTCCATTAAGAAGGTTTAGACAAAGAATTTTAGATACAAAACTATCTTATGTTTGTTCTTTTTTGAGAGAGTACATGGGCTTCATCCCAAGGTATTGTCTACCATCAGTAGCCTGAGAGATCCATGGATGGGTAGATGGGTTGACTTGATGAAACACCTAGTGGGCGGTGAGGTCCCTAGGATGAATTTTGATGACAAGTTTTCCCTTTGGTGGGATCAACATGTCATTGTAGTCGAAGACTATCCCTATGCCAGAATGGCGTTTTGAGGAGATCTGGATCTATTTTTGCCACCAGACGTAGGATGAGGTGCCATAGGTATAAATGATTTTTGAATTTTTGAATTTTAATATTTTTTGAATTCTCAACATAAAAGAATTAAAAATCTTTTTGATGAGAAAAGACACTTACAAAATTTATTGATCATGTTTCAGATGTGGGACCAATAAGACTTGATGGACTTCCTCAACATACGCATCATTGAAGGGATACTGATCGAGGTGCAGCTGAGACTAAGGGAGTCCTCTATGCAATCTAGAGAAACTTGGTGAGATTGACTCACCAGGTACCCATGGTCGCCTTATAGGAATTACCAAAGGAGATGCATCGGTGCATGGTATGAGTACCACAGGACTAGGTCCAACTATTTCGACGAGTGGCTAATGCCATCATTTTATTTCTATCTGCTCATCCTAAGAAGGATCGTTAGATAGATGATCAGATCTTTTTGTGATTAGACATGATGATGAGCATAAGCCCAAATTTTGTAGGGAATTTTGTCCCAATTTTTGTATATTGTTTTGGACACAACACTCTATCTATATATAGACAATTTTATGATTATCATATATACGGATGATACTTCGATTATTTTTTATGTTTGAATGTGATGAATGATTTATATGCTAATCCAATGATCATGGAATCTACTAAGGAATTTTGTGATCGTGGAATGTGAACAAATGTAATGTAAACAAATGATATTTTCAATAAGCGCACTCTCAAAAATTGGCGATACACATAAGGATCTCGTACCCAATAGATGTTATTTAGTTGAGATACCACAAGTTGTGAATCTAAATAAATTACTAATGAATCAATATGAAGAGATATCACTTCAGATAGTAAATTAATAATAGTAGTATATTCAAAAATATTATTTGAAGCAAGACTGATACATACTCCTCCAGAAACCATCAACTTTCCATATGGATAATAAATCACCCAAGATGCGGAAGCAAGGTTCTAGGTGTGTCTACTGGCACCATTGCAAACCCTAGATATATCAAATCATCCATCAATACCAAATCAGATCAAAAATATTGACATCACTAAAACTGATAGATAGATATGTACAACCACACAGTATATATAACAAGTAAATGCTCGGACGAAGCCTAAGAAAATTACTTCTTAAGGTAGAGCCCATTTCTCGGCTCCAACAACTTGTTTCCTTCAAAATCAGTCAATTCATAGGTTCCCTTTTTCAAAACTTGTTTGACAATGAAGGGACCATACCATATAGACTTAAACTTGCATGGCCCCAAGGCATCTTTGTCTTGATCGTAGACCAAGACAAGGTCGCCTTCTGGAAAAATTTCTAGTACAAACAACTTTATTTTATTGAGTTTTTACCCTCCTTTTATGAGCTTTGTTTATTGTGGCAACATCTCGATGCTTCTCATCAAGATGTTCCAAATGAATGAGGTTTTCTTTGAGACTAGAGGTCTTAGGAAGAAGTTCAACAACTAGTTTAAGGGAAGGAATTTCACATTCGATAGGAAAAATAGATTCCAACCCATAAACCAATTGAAAGCGAGTAAAACCATTGGCAGTCTTAACTAACGTTTGGCATGCCCAAAGTGTCAGATATAACATGATGTGCCAATTAGATCTAGCTTTGCTAATCATCCTTTGCAGGATGATTTTAAGGGATTTGTTCATGACTTCAAACTATCCATTGGCCTGAGGATAATACAGAGATGAATGCTCCTGCCAGAAACCCAACTTAAGATCCAATTTAGACATCAGTTTATTTTGGAGATGACTGCCATGGTAAGTGACAATCTCTTTAGGAATACCAAATCGAGAAATAGATTTATTGAAGAGGAATGAGGCTGATGTTTCACTGTCATTCTTGAAAGTAGGCATAGCATCAACCCACTTAGTAAAGTATTCTATGACCATGATGATATACTTATGATTTCCTGCCGAAGATCGATTACAAGTAGTAAAATCAATGCCCAACTATGTGAAAGGACCGACAGTGATCACAGGGAAAAACAGAGCTGGATGTGTGCGCATTTTCCAAGTATAGACCTGACAAGGATGGCATCTCTTGACCGCTTCAATACAATCTTTGAAGATTGAACACGAAAAGTAACCTTCTCGCAAAATTTTTTGGGTTGTAGCAAGCCCAGATAGATGACCACCACAAGCTTCACTGTGGCAATCATTAAGCACTAACTCAGCTTCTTCCAAGGTTAAAAAATGTCTAAATATTGAATCAATCCCACAATGATAGAAAGTTTCACCTATAATAATATAACTTTTAGCGAGGTGACACAATTTTCTATGCTCATCCTTGGAAAAAGCGGGTGGAAACTTCGAAGTCTGGAGATATATAATCGTATCTCCATAATAAGGATCTTGTGAGGAAATAAGAAATAGACGTTCAGCAGGAAAGTTTTCTTCATGAACAATTTCTTCCTCGCAAGGCAGTGCTGAGATAAACTTTGCAAATAGTAAAGATTTATTAGATTTATTCGACATGAATTCGAGGTTGAAATCTTACAAAATGATAGTCCATCTATTATATTTTCCCCCAATCACTCGCTTGCTGAGAAAAAACTGAAATGGATTGATGGCTACTAAGACGAAAGTTTTTCGAAGCAAAATGTAGTGTCGAAGCCACTAGACAGCATGAACAACTACCAAAGCTAATTTCTTGATGGGAGAATAGTGCACTTTAGGACCAACCAAGCCTCGAATCAAATAGTAAATTATATTCTCACACAAGGCATCATCTTCCTAAACCAGAACCATACCAATAGTTGATTCTGCGGCAGTGAGATACAAGAGTAAATCTCTACTATAATCAAGTGGGCTCAACAAAGGAGCATAGGTTAATGCCTTTTCGAAAGAATCAAAATATCGTTGCATGAAATCATCCCATAAAAATGGCACCCCTTTCTTAAGAAATCGCGTAAATCCTTTTGTGATCTCGACATAATTGGCTATAAATCTCCTCATGATTTTTTTTTTCCTTGTAGACTCTGAACTTTACGTATAGAAGATGGTGGAGGAAACTGAATTATTTCCTCAACCTTGAAGGTATCTACATGAATCCCCTTTGTTGACATGATGAATCCCAACAATCGACTAGATGTGGCAGTGAAAATGTGCTTATTCGGATTCAACTGGATTTTATAAAAATGACATCGCTCAAAAATCAACCAAAGATGCTTAGGATGATCAATTCTCTTTCATTAACAAGCAGCTAAATCATCTAGATATGCTTCAGTAATGTGCTTGATGTCGTGGAAAGCATATGACATGGCCTGCTGAAAAGTAGCTCCAGAATTTTTGAGGCCAAAAGGCATCCTTTTGTACGCAAATGTGCCCCAGGGAAAAATAAAACTTATCTTGTGCTGGTCTTCTAGACAAATAGTAATTTGATTATAACCAAAGAAAACGTCCATATATGAAAAAATATCACTACCCACACATTCATCAATAATTTGATCAATAAAGGGCGCAGGTTAACTTTCCTTAAGAAAAACCTTATTTAGGTCCCTAAAGTCAATGCATACATGAATCATTCCTTTCTTTTTGTCTATGGGGACTAGATTAGAGACCCACTCAATTAAAGGAATGGGGTATATGAAACCCACCTTAAGTAGCTTCTTGACTTCATATTTGATAGTTGCTGCTTTTCTAGGTTTGACTAGTCGAAGTTTTTGATGAATAAGTTTGGCATTTTCATACATCTTGATCTCATGTTGGACTATATATGGATCTATTACAGTCATTTCCTCATAAGACCAAGTGAATACATCACGAATCTCTTTAAAGAGATTGGTATAAGTTTGAATATCTTTAGGGGAATAGTCAACTCCAATTAAGTCATTTTCAATAATGTTGGGACTCGTAGAGATGTTCACCGGTATAGTTCATGAGATAACAGATATGTTACCTTCGGTAGAAAACTATGTTGGAGCCAAAGGGTTTAAGACCGCATGAACATCACTAGTAGAAGGATTGGACAAACTTGACTCTACTTCCGGCAAATGAGGGAGGAAATATGAACATTGATGCAAATCATTCCATAGCCTTTCAACACCCATCATTGCTTCTAAAATTTCTTCTTTAGATGGTAAGACAATATCTAAGGAATCTTGAGTAGAATTCAAATCGAGAGTCTAGGTCAGAGCCACATATCCATCTACCTCCCCTAGTGAAAAAGGAGTAGGATCAGCGTCTGCAGAGTTAACAATATGATGATAAGTGATTTCTGCTGCAGATGTAGGCCATGCCATTCCACCTACCTACCCTTCATCTAATGTGGTAGTAAATGAGGGTAAGGGCCAAGGGTCTGAAAAATAATGAGTCCAGAAGAACTCTCTTTGATAATGTCCCTTGGAGGATGAAATAACATTAAATCTAGCTATAGAAGCAAGAAGATCAAAAGTACCCATTAAGGAAGAGTACATTCCAACTCCTAAATTCTCTATAGGTTGTTTGGGATTGTCCACTAATGGAACAGTGGACTTAGAGGATGCGTGGGAGTCACCCAAAGAATAATCCATATGATCAACCTTTACAAATCTCCCTTCATGAGGAAAAAAAGGATGTGAAATAATGATGATACAATAACATCCATCTCGTAAATCCAATTCTTGCCTAAAAGGAGTTTGTAATCTAGGTTTACATTGACTATTTCTACTTCAATATTTACAAGGTTTTGCCCAACACATATGGGAAGGTTGGAATAATCTCGTGTACTTTATGGGAATGACCATCAAATGTTGCCAACAAATTTGGTGAAGGAACATATTGAGGCGATCCAATATCCTTCCAACATGACGTGGACATTACACATGTGGAAGCTCCCTCATTGATAATAGTTCAAAAGATATTGGTCTTTCAATATGTGGAATTTATCTAGAAATCCATATGATGTGGGAGTATTTTCTTGATGTTTGACATATCAAATATAAGCACAAGAGAATTTTTGGATCAACCACTCCGATCGCAGTGAGTAATGCACTCTTTTGTGTAGGGCACAACTGGAGTACCTCTAACGCTGACATAACAGAAGGACTCTGACCTAGATCTTCTACAATTGAGTAGTTTTGGACTACCCTAACATTAGGGTTAATGGTCAAGCATTTTGTGGAGCCTTTTGACATCCGAGGTATAGACTCTACTACGAGCCTCCCAATATGGAGTGGATCTGAAGTATCAGGAGAAAATTTAGCCTTAGATGATTCTGATTCACCATAATCATGTGATTGCGTAGTGACATCGATATGTGAACTCATCATGTAGACAATTTGATGTATTATCCCCTTCCTATTTTCCCTCGGTGGGAGTACCAGTACTAGAGTTTGCGCCATCAAGTAATTGCTGCCCTTAGGGAAAAGGGTTAGTGAGGACAACCTGGGAGATAGAAGATCCCTGCTGAACTTATAAGCGCTGAGCATCTTGGATCTTAGGGAAAATACGAGTCAGATGATCTGCATTGCACAACTTGCATGGAAATTTTACTTTTTCCTTAGACTCTTTCCTACCCCCTCCAACATCATTGTCATGTTTGTTGAAGTTACCCTTCCCATCCTGGTTCTTTTTCTTACCTTGTCCTTTCTTCTTCCTATCAGATTGTTGGTTTCCTTTGGGGTTAGAATTTTGGATGACATTTATAGACATAGGTTGAGAAGGCATATGCATTGAAGGTGATGCCTACATAGAAGAAGCAATTTGTAAAGACAACTGCTGCAATTGATTTAGCAGGTTAGCTGTTTTAACATCAATTAATTTGACTAGCCCATCGACATGGGGACCTAGCTTCAGCTTGGCTATATCAACTTTGGACCTAGGATCATGAGGTAATTTTTTTTTAGGAACCCCAGATTGAGAATATATAAGTTATAACTATTGGGCTCTAAAAATAGCATGTTCTTTGGTGAACACACCGGAAAGTGACATATCCTTAGAGATATCGGGTTGTAAAGATTTAAGAAACCATTCAAGAAGGAATTCTAGTGGAATATCGGCTTTAATGATCCTCTTCCTTCTCCTCCATTCCTCGATGCAATCCGAATTTTGGGCTGCTTGATCCTTGTGAAAATTAGCCAAAAATTCAGTTCCAACATCATAGCAGACAGACAACTGACAATGTTTCCAAAATATTATAGCCAAATCAACAAAAGAAGCAAAAGTGCCCCTCGGAAGTTCAATGTATCACTTAGCCACATTTCCAGTTAGGGTACGATGGAATAATCTCAACTTGATTGAATTGTCTATCAGGGAGTTTGACGAACACCATAAGTGTAAAGTGGTTACATGGTCACCTGGATCTTCAACAGTCTTCCCTTTAAATCTAGGTATTTATGAGCGAAGTTTGGTAGGGACCGGAGGCCAAACCAAGCTATATCTAATCATATCATTAGTTAATTTAGAAATATTTGGCAAGTTTAACGTTGCCAAGAAAGGTAGTGTTGAAGGACCCTGACGATTCCATCTGGTCTGGGTGGAATTCCCAACTTTCTGAAAATAATGCCCTAGATTTGTGAAGGTATCAGGTTGCCTAAAGTATTTTGTAAATCCACCTAAACCATAAGGAGATCCTTGTGGTCCAGAAAAAATCCGAGTTTGATCAACTCCTGCTGAAAAAATTCCCTAGCCAGCAAAATTCCCCACGAGAGAGGTGTTAAAAGGAGCAGAGAGCCCTTGGTAAGGGTGCCATGCATGAGTATAGGGAGAAAAGTTCTAGAATTAACTGACATAAGAATACAACATATTCCCATGTTGACCAAAATAAGATTGATTTCACACTCCAAGTCCACTAATCGCAGGCTTAGTCCAACCTTGAAAAAAATTATAAATTTGACCCATATAGGAAAAAGGTATTGATCCTAATGATGGGTTGGAATGTGGTATATCACCACCCTTAAATGGGAAACATTGAAAAGATGTTGACCCACTTTCCATGGAATTCATGGATGTGGAGGTAGCTAATGGAATACTTAATGGAACTAAAGGAATTACACTTTTCAACATTCTATACGAGAAAAAACCAATGCTAGAGGTGAAAGCTTGGGTGCCCCCACTCAAAGATGGAATGGAATTAGAGCCAATTATATCAATTCTAGGAGTAACGAAAGGTATGTAAATCATTCCTCCTCCTTATATATATATAGGAGTTTTATACTAGTATCACTCATGGTGGATGCCATACTTCCAGCAGTGGTCAATGAAGGAAAAGATCAATATAAACCTAGGCTCGAAGGCCTGTTGGTTGAAGTCTCGATGTAAAATAAAATTTCCAAGTTATCAAGAGGAAGAGGAGAATTATGAGTCAAAAACTCTTGAATCTCTTCGACCTCAATAACCTCTTCCGACTGGAAGAGGACTCTAGAAAGAACTCGAGTCTTCCTCTCCAACTTTGTACTTGTAGTAGATCTATCTTGTAAATGAGTAACTCAAATCAGAGGATCAATCTTTGATGTGTCTTCTGCCACTAATTGAAAATAATTGGTATAATTGCTCCTATGCCTTCGAGGAGAAGGATTAGGACTCATAGGTGAAAGCCCACAAAGTCTCCTAGACCAATGAGCTGGTTGATCAACCACTTTGAAATATTTTAAGAAATCTAATTAAGGGCTCAAAAAAGTTGTAAAACCAAGGCCAACTAGGAGCAAAGAGCACTCTCTAAAAAATCCCTAAAGATATAGACAACCAAGCTACTTCCAAGTATTTACCCCCCAGGTGATGAGGACCGGACACCAAAATACAAGAAATCAAATATCGAGGGCCTTCCAAACATAGTCTGGTGTAACGACACCCCATGCCTACTAGCAAAGGTATCAGAAGTAGTTATGCTAACCTACAGACAACATCCTTTGTCGATGCAAGCACCCAAGCTTCACAAGGGTACCCTCCGGAAGTACAGAAGAATGTGATGCAACATTAGAATCAGGTGCCACGGGATTCCCCTCTGTTGAGGGATTTTATCCCCTAGGGCTTTTGGGTGGAACCCTAGCAGACTGAAAGTTGTCTAAACAAAGAAACATTCACACACACAGCCATTATGCTGGAAAAAGCTAATTCTAAAGTAAGAAGGACATACCTCAGGTCCTACGTTTGGGTAGTTCCTCAAGGGTCCAAACCCTTCTTCACGTCCCTTTTGCTCCTTTTCCCTGCAAAACCAACAATTACAAAGAATGCAGCAGTATATGGACAAAGATTTATACAAAAATCATCTTTATGTTATAAAAAAAGGAAGTTAGTTATGAACTTTAAACAACCATTCATACATGAAATTCAAACATGAACATCATAAACATAAAGAAGAAGCATATCGGGAACCAAGACGTGTTTCTTTATTATAGACAAATAGAAAGTACAAAAGGAGTAATATCACCTAAGCAACCTTTCGCAGGCTCCAAGCACAGCTTCCTTCCGGATCCGTCCC
>APFE030146122.1:42121-127676 GCA_000404065.3 Pinus taeda
GAGCAACTGTCAAGTGAACCAATGAATGCTGATACAACCTGAGGTCTTCACCGACTGCCGTGGTACATTTCTACACCATGGGAATAAATGATCTGAAGTGGACCATGTGAGAAATCGTTTGATTACTAGTCATTGATGTGTACCGTTAACAAACGCAAGACTACTTACTGATAATGATAATGAGTGTCAAGGTACCTAGTACAAACCAACAAGTGCGAATAAATGAGCTGGAGTTGAACACATGTAAGAATCTATCGATCAGGAGAAAATGATGGTTTCCCACTGTCGATAGTGAAAGATCTGCCACTAATGACTGCAAACCCCAAGGTACTTCCAACTGGACTCTAGATCTTTGCCCCAGAGCAATGAGTCGAAGTCGATAGGGAAAGATCTGCTAGAAGGAAGGCATTAAGGCATCCTTCATCAATCTAGTGCAAGTGTAACCCGTAGGCCAATAATGTGGAAGGAATTAGATGAAAAAAGATGTAGTAACCGAAACGAAGTACATTTCCGGCGTACACAAGATGTGGCTAGCGCACGGCAGAAACCCTCTGAACCAACCAATAATGAAAGCCAACACAGAGGCGAGGTATCCACCAATAGGGTCAAATGGAAAACAAGTTACTGCACAAATCCAAATGTGTGATAATGTAAGTTGCGTCAAACACAAGGGAAACCACTCAGTCAAAGACCCATGATACTGATCGATGTTGAGCACAAGGTAACCTATCAATAATGAAAATATGGCCAGGGTGCAGCTCTAGGCCTGTCCTCAGAGCAAGATGTCGTCGTCGATAAGGACAAGACCCGCCAGCAAGAAGTCAATGGGGACCTTCTCAAACCAGCACGAGTAAAGGACCAATGTAATTGATGTGATGATAGACATGATACTGACAACCGGGATGACCGATTGAAAAATGAGTCAAGAGACACTGCAGAGAGGCCGACTCAAGCTAACTTCCCTTGAACAAAAGCATGACTCAATGTGACCACGATAGCATATGATGAATCTGTATAAGTTCGTCATGCAGGAGGCATGAATGAACCCTCCATATGATTGGAAGAGATAACCAATCGGGGGAGAACTAACTCAATAACAAGGTTAAGGCATACCTAAGTCAAACTAAATCCCACCCAAGCGGAGGAGACTTTCTTTTGAGTGCTTTGTTCAAGGGCGACATGGCTGACTCTAGCTATCAATAATAGATGGAAATATTGTCCCGTTCCTGCTCTTCTTAGGATATTTTTTTTTTTTTGTATTTTTCCTGTTAAGATCGAAAAAGAATAAAAGAATGCTATGGTATAGTGGAAAGAACGAGTGTCGATGAAATAGATGATCTAGTTCCTGGGAGTGGAACATTCCTATGCTCAATGCAGGGAGGTGAAAATTGGTTAGTGACACTCAAAGGTATGTTCCTTCCATGGGTGAAGGCGTGTCAAGTTATAGAAGTCAATGGTATGCAAGGTTGATTTTGCAGTCGTCATGGTCAAAATTTGGCTTAAACACAAGTCCAAGTGAAGCCGAATCTAGGCCAAAAGGTGCAAATGGTCAACATGCAATGCAGTAGTACAACTGAACACAAAGGAGCCTCTAGGGTATAAGGTCAGAACAAAGCGAAGAAGCTAAGAGGGATGAGTCTTCAACGCATAAGTCATGGCAGGACTACAGAGGACTCCCGAGCCTACTCAAATTGAAGCGGCATGGGCAACAAATGTCAGTGAGGTGCTAGCTACGATGCCCATGTAAAGGATGGCTCTACCATCGTGTCATGATTTAAAAAATCGGCGAGTGAAGATGGCTTACGAACCATAACACGATGGGTTCGACCCTATGGCAGATGTATCGGCAAATGGAGGCTAGTATGCATAATGCAACGGAAAAATGATGTCCCTAACCTATATGCCAGTGAAAAACGATACCTGCCATGACGGGTCAACAGTCATGGAACTGTCTCGAAAAAGTCAAAAATGTCCAAAATGTCCTGAAAAGAAAACCAATCTCGACACTCCAAGCTCCCACGTTAAAAGTCACATGAAACCAAACAAAATGAAATTTTGAAAAAAAATTTGCATTTTCAAAACTTATAAAAAGGATTTTGGACTCACCATTATTACCATTTGAGTTGGAGAGCAAATATTTCGAGCAAAAGGAACAAATTTCTCGTGCGTCAAATTCAACCGTTCAAATTCTTCAAAATCATCCAGGTAACCCTTACACTTAGCTTGCAATTCATTGTGATTATTTTTAAGATTTGCCATTGATGTTTCACCGTTGAACTATTGTTCAAAATTTCGCCGCGGCGTATACGCGGGTTAATAATATGAAACGTGCGTACATGCGGGCCCTATATGCAAATGTGTATACAGTAACCCGCGTATACGCCGTGAGCTAATTCAAATAAAAACTAACGGTTGAAACTTCAATTTCTTCTCAGGATGCCGATCACATGGCGTGAAAGAGAACATGCAGCAGTTGATAATGAGGTTATGAATGATCCTCAAGCCTTGGATGCTTTACGAGGATGCAGTTTGCTCAAATTCTTCAAACTGCCAAACATGAAAGCCAATGTGCAACTGCTTGAAATGCTCATTGACTATTGGAATGTCGAGGAGGAAACCTTCATGATTGATCAGATGCCACTCAGAGTGGAAGTGGAGGACATATATTTTATCACGGGCCTTTCCCAAACGGGAGAGGTAATACAGTCCCAGGGCAGGACACGGAGTAGCCTCACCATAGAGGACTATGTACAGTTATACTGCCCAGGATATCCCTAGAAAGTTGGGAGCCAGATCTCCATTACACAGGTGGAGAGTTTATCACTAAGGATCATCCTGTTCACCATAGCTCGAGTGAATGGATCATCCTCACTGCATCAGGCATCACGGCTCAACATGAGCGTGGCAGTGGATTGTCTCACTACAGTATTTGACTGGTGTACTCCTCTTCTATCCAGCATGAAGAGCCAACTCACTTCCATTAAGAGGGGACAGACCAAAAACTTCAGCTACGGGACTATCTTGTGCACCTTTTTCTTCGAGAGGATTCCCGCACTCCACCCCAGGGTAGCAGTTTCCATCAGCACCCCACGCGATCAACACATGGGCTGGCGGGCTGATCTGATGAAACGTCTGGGGGGTGGGGAGGTTCCTAGGACTGCATTCGACGATGATTTCTTCATTTGGTGGGATCATCAGATCATCGCTGTGGACGACTACCCCTATGCCGGGCTAGACTTCCGAGGAGATCCTGACCTAGCATTACCGCCAGATGCAGCGTGGGGCGAGATGGGTAAGAATTTTTTGATTTTATGTTTTTTTTGGATTTTTCAAATATAATAATGCATTTTGAAAAATATTTTTTGATGAGATTCAAATGACTAATATGATGATCATGATCTAGACATTGGTCCAGTGCGACCAGATGGACTCCCACGGCATAGACGACGCGACCGAGGAGCCAAAGAGGTGGCTGCTGAGACGAAAAGGACTCTACACAACGTCCAGCGGCACCTGACAAGACTGAGTTGTCGAGTACCGATGGCTGCTATAGAGGACCTTCCGGAGGATATGAAACATCATGTGGTTGGCATGCCACATGACGGGGTTCACACTTTTCGGCGTGTAGCCAATGCGATAGTTACCTACTTGGCCACTCATCCTGAGCTAAGGCATTAGATATGACGGACATTATTATGGGCATTTGAGTCCCAATTTTTTATATTTTTTGGATGATATATGTATACTCGAGATACTTTTATGATGATATATATATATATATATATCTATATATATATATATATATATATATATATATATATATATAATATATATTATATATATATTATATACAGTTTGACATTTTTGATTCTTTGATTTTATGATGAATGATTGATGTGCCAGTCTAATGCTTGATTAGTGATAGAATCAACTAACCAATTATGAGATCTTGGAATGTGCAAATAATTAATATAAACAAATGATCTTTGCAACAACCTCACTCTTAAATACTGGCAATATAAACATGGATCCCTTACCCGATAAATGTTATTTAATTGAGACATTATCAATTGGGAATGAGATACAATACTAACGAGTTGATCCCATTAGAGATTGCCTCGGATAGTAAATTAATAACGGCAGTATACTCAGCCATATTTTTCGAAGCAAGACCAATGCATACGCCTCTTGATACCATCAATTGACCAGTTGGATAATAAAGTACCCAAGCTGCAGAAGCGAGATTCGGAGTGTGCCAACTAGCACCATCGGCGAACCCAAAATAGACCAAGTCATCCATCAACACCTGCAACAGCAGACCAAAAAGTGTTGACATCAAAAAACTCTCGATGATATATGTACAAATATACATAATATACAAAGAATCCATTGCCTAACTTCTACTTAAGCAAAGTACTTCTTTAGGTAGAGCCGGTTTCGGGGCTCCGCCAGCTTGTTTCCCTCAAAATCAATTAACTCATACGACCCTTTTTCTAAAACTCGTTTAATAATGAAAGGACCGTACCACATAGGCTTAAACTTTGCTACCCACAAGGAGTCTTTATCTTGGTCATAGACCAAGACAAGGTCGCATTCAGAAAAGACTCGAGGATAGACATATTTATCATACTGCGTTTTTACCCTTTTCTTATGGGCCTCATTCATCGTGGCAGCATCTCGACGCTGCTCATCGAGATGTTCCAAGTGAAGGAGGTGCTCTTCGGGACTCGAAGTCTCTAGAAGAAGCTTTACAGCTAACTTGAGAGATGTAATTTCACATTAGATGGGAAAGATAGATTCCATCCTGTAAACCAACTGAAAAGGCGTAAAACCAGTAGCAGTCTTTACGGAGTTCCGGTATGCCCAAAAAGCCGAATACAACATGACATGCCAATTGGACCAATTTTTGTTGATTGTCCATTGGAGTATCGTCTTAAGAGTTTTATTGACTACCTCGACCTATCCATTGGCCTGAGGATAATAAGGAGATGAATACTCTTGATGGAAACCTAATTTAAGAGCCAAACCTGACATGAGTTGATTCTGGAAGTGACTGCCATGATCAGTGACAATCTCTCTCGGGACACCGAATCTTGAGATAACCTAATTGAAGAGAAACAAAGTTGCTGTGTCACTATCATTTTTATAAGTGGGCATGGCTTCGGCCCACTTCGTAAAGTAGTCTACAGCCACAATAATGTACTTGTGATTCGCTGTTGAAGGTGGATTACAAGTTGTAAAATCAATACCCCACTTAGTAAAAGGACTGACTGTGACAATGGGAAAAAGAGGAGTTGGACGAGCACGCATCTTTCGAGTAAAGATCTAACAATGGTGGCAACATTTAACCACTTCCACACAGTCTTTAAAAAGTGAACGCCAAAAATAGCCAGCACGTAAGATGTGCTGGGCTGTAGCAAGCCATGATAGATGACCACCACAAGCTCCAATGTGGCAATCATTAAGCATAGACTCTGCTTCCTCCAAGGTTAAACAACGCCAAAGGATTGAATAAACCCCTCGACGGTATAAGGTATCACCAATGATAACATAGTTCTTAGCCAGGTGATGTAATTTACGACGTTCATCCTTGGCGAAAGTAGAGGGACACTTTGAAGTCTGGAGATAGACAATGATATCTCCATACTAAGGGCCGAGTGAAGAGATGAAGAATAAATGTTCATCGGGAAAACTTTCCTCATAAACCGTATCTTCTCCACAAGGCAACTCAGAAATTAGCTCAGCGAAAACCATGGATTTCTTAGACTTAGCTGACAAGAACTCGAGATAAAATTCTTGCAAGATGACTATCCATCTATTATATTCTCCCCCAATCACTTGCCTACTGAGGACAAATTGAAATGGATTGACTGCTGCCAAGACAAAAGTTTTGCATAGCAAGATGTAATGACGGAGCTGCTAAACATCATGGACAGCTGCCAAGACCAACTTCTCAACCGGAGAATAGCGAAGTTTAGGGCCTATTAAGCCTCGACTCAAATAATAAATCATGTGCTCAGTGAGAGCATCATCCTCCTGAACCAGAACCATACCAATGGTTGATTCTGCTGCCGCGAGATATAAAAGGAAGTCTCTACCATAATCCGGTCGACTCAAAAGCGGGGTAGAGACTAGTGCTTTTTTCAAAGCATCAAACGATCGTTGCGCAAAGTCGTCCCATACAAATGGAACTCCTTTCCGTAACAACCGCATGAACCCTTTAGTGATCTCGGCATAGTTTTCTATAAACTGCCGTAAGAAATTAGCCTTCCCTTGAAGACTCTAAAGTCGACGAATTAAGGACAGGGGAGGCAACCGAACTATTGCCTCAACCTTGAAGGGATCAACCCGAATCCCTTCATTTGACACAGTGAACCCTAACAACCGACCGGACGTAACCGTGAAAATGCACTTGTTTGGATTCAACCGGATTTTATAAAAATGACATCATTCAAAAACCATTTGAAGGTGGCTAGGGTGATCAGTTCTCTTTCGAGAACGAGCAGCGATACCATCTAAGTACGCTTCGATGACATGCTTGATGTCCTGGAAAGCATATGACATGGCCCGTTGGAAGGTAGCTCCAGCATTTTTAAGACCAAAAGGCATCTTTCTATATGCAAAGGTACCCCAGGGACATATAAAGTTTGTCTTATGTTGGTCTTCAGGACGGATAGAAATTTGATTATAACCAGAGAATCCATCCATGAAGGAAAAAATCTCATTACCCGCACACTCGTCAATGATCTGATCAATAAATGGCGTGGGGTAATTATCCTTAGGACAAGCCTTGTTTAGGTCCCTAAAATCAATGCATACTCGGATTGTTCCTTGCTTTTTATCTACAGGGACTAGGTTGGTAACCCAATCAGTAAGAGGAACAGGGTATATAAAACCCGCCTTTAGCAGCTTCTCCACTTCCGCTTTGATAGCTACTGCTTTCCTAGGGTTGACCGGTCGAAGCCTCTGACGGACAAGTTTGGCGTTTTCATACGTCTTGATCTCATGTTGAACTATAGATGGGTCAATGCCAGGCATTTCCTCATAAGACCAAGCAAATACATCCCGAAATTCTTTAAACAGGTCGGTGTAAATTTGAATTTCTTCAGGGGAACACTCAATTCTGATGAAGAGATTCTCTATCATGTTAGGGTCCCTAGAGATGTTTATAGGTGTTGTTTTTGAAATCACCGACATATTACCTTTGGCATGAACGTGTGCTGGAGCCAAAGGGTTTGACACCATACAAACATCACTAGAACGGAGCTCGGAGAATCTAGATCTAGACTCTACCTCCTGCAATGGAGGAAGAAAGTATGAACAATGGTGTAAATCTTCCCAAGGTCGATCTATACACATAATTGCTTCAAGAATTGCTTCTTTCGATGGTAAAACTAAATCCAAGTAGTCCAAAGCAAAGGTAGAATCAAGGCTCCAAGCGGGGGCCACATCACCATCTAACTCCTCTTCGGAAAAAGGAGTAGAATGGTCATCTGCAAAGTTCATGATAGACTGATATCTAAGCTCAAGTGTAGATATAGGAAATTCCATTCCATTCTCTTGTCCTTCAACTAATGTGGTCGTAGGTGAAGGCAAAGTCTAGGGGTCTAAAAAATAACGAGTTCGAAAGAACCCATCTCGAGAAAACTCCCTAGATGATGAAATGGCATTGATTTTAGCGATAGGAGAGGGAAACTCAAAAGTACCCATCAACGAGGAATACATATCTACTCCAAGATTCTCAGTAGGCAGATGAGGGTTATCCACTAAAGGAATAGTAGAGTCAGAAGTTACTCGAGGATCAACTAGACAATAATCCAATTGATCCACCTTTACGATTTTCCTTCATGAGGAAAGCAAATGACATGAAACAGAGTCGAAACAATGACGCCCATTTCGTATACCCAGTTCCTTCCTAGGAGGAGATTATAATCTAGGTTAGCATCTACGACTTCTACTTCAATATTAACAACCTTCCCCCCAACACATATAGGAAAGGCCGGGATAATCCCATGCGGCTTATGAGAATGGCCATCGAATGCAGTCAATGTGGTAGGTGAAGGAACGACCAAAGGTGATCCAATAGCCTTCGAACATGACATCGAGATGACTCACGTGGAAGCCCCTTCATCAATAACGGTTCGAAAAATGTTAATTTTCTAGTATGTAGACTTTATTTGAAAAGCCATGTGATGAGGGAGTCGCTTTTTGACATTTAACATGTCGAAAGTGAGCACTAAATAATTAGTTGGATCGACTGCCCCAGTCGCGGAAGGTAAAGCACTTCTCTAAGCCAGACACAACTCGAGAACCTCTAAAGCGGACATGGCACATGGACTCTGAGCCAGATCCTCCACAATGGAGTAATTCTGGGCAGCCCTAGCATTAGGATTAATCGTAGCACGTTTAGCGGAACCTTTCGGTATCCATGGTATAGTCTTGACAGGGGGTCGCTCGATATGAAGGTCAGTACTTCCGGGAACAGCCTTATCCTTGGAAGTTTCGGCTTCACCATAATCACGTGACTGAGTAGCCACATGGACATTAGAACCCATCATGAAAACATTCGATGATTTTTCCCCTTCTTGGTTGCCCCTTGCGGAGGTTCCAGGGTTTGAACTCGTGCCAGCAAGAAGTTGCCGCCCTTGGGGAAAAGGGTTGGTTAACACATCTTGGGAGCTAGAAGTCCCTTGCTGCCCTAACAAGCACTAAGCGTCTTCAATCTTGGGGCAAAGATGAGTTAAATGGTCTCCACCGCATAACTTGCATGGAATGTTAACTTTATTTTTCGACTCATTTCTACCTCCACCAGCATTATTGCCGGATTTGTTTGCATCAGGCTTCCCATCCTGGTTCTTTTTCTTACCTCGTCCTTTCTTTTTCCCATTGGAATTTTGACTTCCTTTGGGATTATCAGATTGGATGGCATTAATCGAAGAAGTTTGGGAAGCGGAAGGGTTAGACGATGTCACTTGGTTGTTAGAAGCAGTTTGTAAAGACAACTGCTGCAATTGGTTCAACAAGTTCACCATATTTGTGTCTACTG
Source organism: Pinus taeda (assembly GCA_000404065.3). Classification (NCBI taxonomy): domain Eukaryota; kingdom Viridiplantae; phylum Streptophyta; class Pinopsida; order Pinales; family Pinaceae; genus Pinus; species Pinus taeda. Next base: position 51,168 of record APFE030146122.1, read on the forward strand.
ACCCAACAATACCATCCACATGGGGACCTGGCTTCAGCTTAGCTACATCAACCTTATTCCCAGGAGCATCTGGAAAGTACTTTTGTAGGATCCCAGACTGAGAGTAGATCAGTTCTAATTGCTGGGCCCTAAAAATGGCTTGCTCCTTGCAATAGACCCCAGACATGGAGACATCCTTGGAGATCTCAGGTATCAAAGACTTCAAGAACCAGTTGAGATGGTACTCCAAACGGATTTCGGCTTTAATGAGCCTCTTTCTACGTCTCCATTCTTGAATGTGATCAGAAATGTGAGTTGACCTATCTTGATGAAAAGTAGCCAGTAGTTCGGTTATGGCATCATACTGGACGAGAAATTGAAAATGGTTCAAGAAAATGTTAGCTAAGTCGGCGAATGATTTAAAGATGCCCCCAGGCAACTCTATATACCACTTAGCTGCGTTACCAGTCAAGGCGCATTGGAATAATCTCAACCTAACGGAGTCGTCGATCAGGGAGTTCGATGAGCACCATAAGTTGAACGTGGTTATGTGGTCACCCGGATCCTCACCACTCTTTCCTTCAAATTTTGGAATATCTAAAGGGAGTTTAGTTGGGATCGAAGGCCAGGCCGGATTATACTTGATTGGGTCGTTAGTTAACTTAGTGAGGTCTGGCAAGTTCAACATTGCCAGAAATGGAAGTCTAGGAGGAGCTTGTGGATTCCACCCTGACTAGGCGGCACTCCCAAAGCTCTTAAAAGATTGGCCTGGATTTTGAAAGGCACCAGGCTGCCCAAAGTAACCAGTAGAACCCGCTGAGCCAAAAGGGAGGCCTTGTGACCCAGCATAAATCAGAGTTTTACCAACATCGGCCGTATATCCACCATACCCAGCAAAGTTTCCTCCTAAAGGATTGTAAGGAGTTGACAACCCCTGATATGGATTCCAAGCCGAAGCTAGGGGAGGAATACTTTGGAATGAGCTAACCGTACTATACGGCCTATTCCCATATTGGCCGAAGAATGGATTCCCAGTTCTGGCACTACTAAGCCCAGGGTTATTCCAACCTTGGAAAGGATTGATGCTTTGTCCTACCGAAGAAAAAGGCATAGATCCTATCGTAGGGTTGGAATGTGGTATATGAGCACTTCCGAATGGAAAACCTTGGAACGAAGCCGATCCACTCATCATGGACGTGGCGGCCCCAAACGGAGCTGAAGGAATGCCCTGTGAATGGGCGCCAAATGGGAAGTACCCAGAACCAAAAGCATTTGTTTGGGAATTTCCACTTGTGGACAAAATGGAAGTAGACCCAACAAAAGACGTGCTAGCAAAGGATCTGAATAAAGAGACAGAGGGGATGGAAATAGTTCCACCCCCTTGTACAGATATAGGAGTCTGTACAGTCGTAGCACTTGTAGAAGCCATGCTTCCAGTAGTGGTCATCGAAGGTAAGCACGTAGCCTAACCTGCACTTGACGATCTATGCGTCGGAGTCCCAACATATTGCAATACGTGTGGATGACTGGATGGTAGGGGAGAATTCGGAGCCACTAACGACTCTAAAAGTTCTTCTACCTCAATATTATCCTCTGCTTGTAAGCGAACCTGAGAAAGAACTGGAGTGTTCCTCTCTTGTTCCACAGAAGTACCAGGTCTTGCTTCAATACTAATGCCCCCAAGGGGAGGATCAATCCCCGATGCGTCAATTGTAGTGGGACGAAACCCACCGGTATTATTACCTCTGCGCCTTCTCGGAGAAGGCTCTAAACTTGGTGGTGAGAGACCACGAAGTCTTCGAGACCGTCTAGGAGATCGGTTAGCCACTTTGAATTCTTTGTTTAAAATATAACTAAAGACTCAAAAAATTTAAAGCTAGGCCAACTAAGAACACAAAGCACCCACTATAAATTCCCTAAAGATACAGCCAGTCAAACAAATTTCAAGTATTTCCGCTCTGGGTGATTAGGACCGGAGACCAAAATATGAGAAAGTGGAAAATAAAGGGTCTTTCGAAAATAGTCTGGGATGATGAGGGCCCAGGCCTATCAGCGAAGGTATCAGAGGAAGTTACGCTGACCTCCTAACAACAGTCTGCGCCGGTGCAAGCCCCCAAGCTTTGCAAGGGTGCCCTCCAGTAGTGTTGTTGAGAGTGATACAACGTCGACCTCAGGTGACACGGGATTCCCCTCTGCAGCCACCTATGTAGTTCCCTAGGAGTGGCAACTATGGATACCAACTCGTCGCAGAAGCTAGGCGGAACAGTCGTGAGGCAATTTTGGACAAGTAGGAGAGGGGGTATCTCTCTTCTCTATCTTCACAGACCCTCGTGCTTAACTCCCAGATCCGGAGCTTTCCTGGTCTTCCTAACGCTATTGTATTTTCTCTCGTTAATCAGACTCCTATGTTTGACATTTAATATGGCCTTGCAGAGTTGACTCTCCACTCGCCTAATCCAAGGCCCTAAAATCCTAAAACTTGTTTGTGTATTTAACTTAAAAGAAAAAAGTTCTAGTTGATTTTAGTTAGCACTTGATTTTAAGGGATGTTCTTTAAGTCAAAGGATGATGGAAGTGAACTGGTGGTGTTTTTTCGACGCAAAAGAAATTAATAAAACCTAACTATATGCATGTGCACTTTGTCATTGTTTTTCGATGAAGAGTAATTTCTACAGGGTTTGAAAGGAAACTTCTAATGAAACAAACTTTTCTTTTCTTTTCTTTTCTTTTCATTCACACTTCACACTCAAAATTTAACAAAACTATTTATGCCTAAAGAGATGCATATCTATCCTAATGAAACAACTAAATGCTTTATGCAAGATTGAAAACTACTCTAAAAACAAGAAATGAAAGTTGCCTTGTTTATCAAATTTTCTTTTGCCACTTACAATATTTAGATGGAATATGAGATGCTACAATTCATTTCGTCTAAATACTAAAAGCAAAACTCAAGATAACATAAAGCACTTTCACTCACCAAAAGGAAACCAAATGAAAAGAAAGTTCAAGAACGTAAAACAAAAACTTTTCAAAAAGTTCTCTTCAAAGTAGCAACAAAAAAGTCTTTTCGAAAATGCTCTCAACAAAAACTAAAACTTTGCGATTGAAACAACAAGCAATAAACACTTTTGCAAGTTGACACCCTACAAAGAATGAAAACTCAAAAAAAAAAATGTGTTTAAAAAGGCTTTTTAACAATCGAAAGCAGCAAGGAAAGCGTTGGTAACAAAGTCCAAAAAAGATCAAAAAGACAATTTCAAGAAAGTATCAAATGACAACTTTAATGAAACAAAGAAGTAGATGGTCATAAAAAGCGATTTCGTTAAGCAAACAAAAAAGTCACCAAAAAGAAAAGTTCAACACAAAGATTGATAACAATCTTTCTGCTCTGATGACTCAGAGCAACCAAGATTCCAATCAAGAAATCTTGCGTGCTTTTAGCAAAAAGATGATGACGCTTGCAAACACAAAACAAGACCAATACTCCTTATAATCAGAGAGAAATCGAAGTAAGACGCTTGCTGTAACACAGACAACTAATACTGACAAAAATGATTGTTTCAAACTGACTGAAAACACCGGACAAGCTTCAAAGACACAAAAATTTATAAATCCTGAAAGTTGCAAGATATACGCGACTGTACTTAGTGCTGATTGCGTGTATACGTGACTGTTCCTGAGGAAACCTACATATACGCGGGTTTACTTCAGACAAAAAGCGTTTATATGCTTTTATAACTAAATAAAACAGCGTATATGTAACATTTCAAGAAAAATAAAAAAATAAACTGAAGAAACTGGAAAAACTCATAAGTCAAGAACATACTAGACAACAACAATAAACCAACAAGCAACTAAGCCCTGATAGGCTTGACAAACACCCAAACTAGGAACAACAAGAGTGTTGACCCCAGTGGAGTCGCCAATTCTGTTGAGGGATTTTATCCCCTAGGGCTTTTGGGTGGAACCCTAGCAGACTAAATGTTGTTTAAATAAAGAAACATGCACACACACAACCATTATGCTAGCAAAAGCTAATTCTAAAGTAAGAAGGACGTACCTCAGGTCCTACGTTTGGGTAGTTCCTCAAGGGTCCAAACCCTTCTTCATGTCCCTTTCGCTCCTTTTCCCTGCAAAACCGACAATTCCAAAGAATGCAGCAGTATATGGAAAACGATTTATACAAAAATCATCTTTATGTTATAAAACAAGGAAGTTAGTTATGAACTTTAAACAACCATTCATACATGAAATTCAAACATGAACATCATAAACAAAAAGAAGAAGCATATCGGGAATAAAGACGGTGTTTCTTTATTATAGACAAATAGAATGTACAAAAGGAGTAATATCACCTGAGCAACCTTTCGGAGGCTCCAAGCACAGCTTCCTTCCGGATCTGTCCCGCCTCAAGCCTCTAGCATATCTCCTTCCAAGACTCACTCCATGATGCCATAACTAAGGGATGAACATTAAAGCACAAGGAAACAAGGGTTTCCTGTACAAATGGGGGAAGTGCAGAAGGCACAAGGGTCTTCAGACTTGGTCAGGGGAAAATCTCAGTATAATAACCTTTCTCTCTCTTCTCTCCTCCCTTAGGCCTTCCCTTTGATGTCTTTTTATACGAATCCAAAAGTAGTTTTTTAGTTAGGAATTGGTTGGGAACAGTTGGGGCCACGGGAACTAACAGGTGATCAGAAGGTAAAACCCATGATCTCTGCCCAAAAATAAGGAGTTTTATATTTTTTAAGTGTTTTAATACATATACATAGGTTGGGTATATATGGGCCTGCGTATACATGCGTTTAACTCAGGGCAATGTCGCGTACAGGGAATAAAACGCTGTTTTTTAGATTTGGGACCAGGTCTGGAAGGAGGGGTTTCCCTAGGCCATGAGTGCAACATCACAAACCATAATAGTGATATTTGGAGCTATAACAACCTCTGTAGCTACTTATGAGATCCCTAGGAAATAAAACTATGGGCACCAATTCGTATCAAAAGCCGGGAGAAATAGTCATGAGGCGAGATCCACCATGTAGGAGAGGGGGTATCTCTCTTCCTTTTCTTCACTCTCCCTCATGCTTAACTCCCAATTATGGAGCTTTCTCGATCTTTCTAATGATATTGGATTTCGCTCGTTATTCGACTTCTATGTTTTATAATTTGACCGGCCTTGGAGAGTCAACTCTCCACTCACCTATTCCAAGGCCCTAAAGAACTTAAACTTGTTCGTGTTTGTTAATGACAAAATAAAAAAATTTACAGTTCTTTTAATTAGATTGCTTGATTTTAGAGGGTTTTTTTAAGTCAAGGGTATAACGAGGGTGAACTTGATGATGTTTTCAACACAAAATAAACCAATAGAAACTTAACTATATGTGTGCAGTTATTTTCTTTTGATGAAGTGGGATTTCTACTTGGTTCTATGAAAAAATTATATAAGCAAAATACTTTTCTTTCCTTTTCATAAACACTCCACACACAATCAAAATCTAAAAAGACTAAGAATGCTTATGATTAAAACTAACCTAACTCAAATTTAAATGATGAAGCAAGATCCTATGAATACTCGCAATATAAGCAAAAGTGTTTCTTTATAAGGTCATAAGCCAACTTGACAATGAAGAGGGAAAAAAATAAAAAACCAAATTTCCCTCAAACCAAGCAAAAAAAATTGACAAAAAGGTCACAATTTCTCAAAAAAAGAACCAAAAGAAACCAAAAAACCAAAAGCTTGGAAAGAAAAAGGAAGGCAAAAGTTACATTTTTGTATTTCTCTTTTAAGGAAACAAACGAAACTTTTGTGGTCACAAAAATAACTACTAAATTCCAAAGATCAAGAAACAAGCACAAGGAGTCTTTATACCTTGCAAGTTATAAAGCTCATTAATAAATAAAACATGAAACAAGAAGGACTACAAACTCACACAAACTAACCCAAATAGTAGTAAAAGACTTCAGCAAACCGACAAAATGTCAAGAAAGAAAAGGTCTCAAGATTGCCAAAGAAGCACTCAAAAAGCATGAAAATCAACAAGGCCACACAAAAAGGAAAGAAAATAAATGCAATTTGAAATCCAGTTTATAAACGAAATCAAAACCAATTTCCTTTTAGGGAAATCGAGAACATCCAAGAACTTCAAAAAAAAGCCTTAAACCCAAGACACAAACCAAACACTTGCTCAAAAATCAATCCTAGGCGTACTAAAATTTTCTTTGAGAAGGAGATTTGAAAATGAAAGCTTGCAAGAGAATAGAGTTCTACAGATAGTGTATGACCAAAAAATAGTTGAATTCATCAGGCAACAGACCTAACTGAGCAAAAATATTTTGAACAAACAATCCAAAATTATGTATACATGACCTTGTAAAGACATAGAGCTGTGCACATGCATTTCAAACACAGGAGACTCGCATATACGCAAGTCTTCTTGAGGAAACTTCCATGTATATGTGGCTGCACTCCAAGAAAAATAATATACAAGGCTCAATCAAGAAAAAACAAAAATCAAGGCTTGATCCAGAAATCAGACTTGATGCCTAGGAAGCTAACAAGTTAAAGAACATTTTAAAAGTGAGCAATCAAGAAAACAAACCCTGATTGAGAACCAACAACTCAAACTAAGAAAAGAAAGAATTTCTCCTGAGTGGAGTCACTAATTTTGTTACAGGTGGGAACACCCTAAGGTCTTGGGTTGAAAACCCCAACAGAGCAGAGGGAAAATGGTAGCAAGAAATGCTCAAACAAACAATCTAATGCTTATACTACTGAATTTGGAAGAAGTGATCTTACCCAGAGGTCCTACATTTGGGTAGATCCCATAGAGTTCAAACCCTCTACTTCCTCTGATGGCTTTGAAACTTGTAAATTATCCAAGCAAATCATATACAACAACAATAACATAAATTATTTTCATGATATATACATTAGATCATATAAGTAAATGAACAATTACGCATTAATACAAGATTTATAAATAAATCGCAACATGTATCAATGCATAAACACAATAAATATCAGGAACATAACAACATTTCTTTATTGATGTAAGCTACAAGAAAAGTGGAAAACTACAACCTGAGTCATCATCCAGCTTCAAGCAGAACCATCCTCCGGATCTATCATGTTGAGGCCTCAACAATCTTCCTCCATCATCATACACAAGGATATAACAAGAGTGATGAAGGATATCTCAGAAGAGGAAACAAGAGTTTCCTAAACCTTGGGGATTGTAGGAGGCACAAGGATTTTGTCAGACTTTATCAGGGATCAGTCAACTATAATATCAATATCTCATCTCTTCTCCCCTTAGGCCTTCCCATGGAGGTTTATTTATACTTCTCTAAATTATTATTTTTTTCAGTTGGGAAACAATTGGGCCACGAGCTATACTAGGTGAGTAATAGGTAAGACCCATAAACTCTGCCTGAAATTAAGGAGATTTATTATTTTTAAGTGTTTTAACGCATATATGCGGGTTGGGTAGATGTTGACCCATGTGTACATGCTTTTAACATAGGGAAAAGTAGCATATAGGAAACAAAACACCGTTTTTTAGATTTTTGACCAAGTCTAGAATGGAAGGGTTACCCCAGACCATAATCAAAGAATAAGATCTAACAAGACTGGTAAATGGTGCTATAAGAGCATGAGTAAGCACAGTGGAAGGTAAGACTAGGACAACCAGTTGGACTAGTGTGGTCCATTGTGGTAAATGGATGGTGAGAGTACAAACATGATAAAGGTAACTAGAACATGTAAACTAAATCGATCTGAGGTGTCACATCCCTTGGCTATGTTGGGAACTGTTGTTATCAATGTTGCGTATGTGCTACATGCATAAAGGAAGTTATTTTAACCTTAACCTTATGATATCTGGAAATTATGTTGTGATCATGATTATGCTAATGTTTATATAAGTATGTATATATGTATGTCGTTGTCTGACAGAATGATGATTGCCTTATGCTAATTATATATATGTATGTATATATGTGTCTATGTCACTATTGGATAGGGTTGTTAGGGATCATTCTTGCAGAGGAATGATTGATTATGCAGGTGAACAACATGACGGGGTTCTTGGTTTATGAGGAATCAAGTGGGAAGAATAATCATGACAAATATATGAGGTCAGTATCATGTGGTTATGAGTTGATATTATGTGATTATATTATGGACAATTTATACCAAGGGATGCATCTATAGAATATAATTTGTGTGGTACATGGCATGCTAGGATAAGCATGGATGGCAGAGGGACACTAGAAGCAAGGTTACATGGTAGAGACAGTGTGGTTTGTATGTGTGGTACTATTGTTGTGCATATGTTGTATATGTCGTACATGTTTCACTATGATGTTGTGTGCATGCAGTGTTGTGTATATATGGTGTGCGTACATGTTGTTTATGCAATTTTATGTACATGGTGGTACATATAGTGTTGTGTGAATATTGCATTACAGTGTTGGGTATAGGTGGTGCTATGTATAGGTTGTATATTTGGTGTTGTGTACATATTGTAATATGGATATGATCTATATGTGGAATTTTGTGTATATGGTGCTCTTTGCATGTTGGATATGAAATTATGTGTACCTATGATGCTATGTACATGTTGGTGTGAAGTGTTATGTACATATGGTGTTGTGTACATGTTGTAAAAGTGGCAGTGTGTGCAAGTGGTTCTGTGTACATGTTGTGCATATGGTGTTGTGTATAGGTGGTGTCATGTGCATGTCATGTAGGTGGTACTATGTAGATGTGGTATTATGTACACATTGTATAGATGGTGCAATGTACATGTGCCATTACATACACATTGTGCAGGTGGTGCCGTGTACACGTGATGTTATGAACATGTTGTGAAGGTGGTGCAGTGTATAGGTGGTATTGTGTACATGTTGCACATATGCTACTGGTGTACCTGTGGTATTATGAGCATGCCATACATGATGTGTTGCAGCCATGTAGTACTATGTATGTGAATTGTGTAGTCGTGGTATCGTGACATGTGGATTCCTTGTGTTGTACCTTGTGCAGTACATGTAATTTTTTATGTTGTACACCAAGTGTAGGTATATGTATTGTGTGGCATTGTACATCGAGTATAAATGTATGAGTTGTGTTGTATATCATGTGTATGTGTATGCATTTGGTGGTGTTGCAAATTATGTGCAGATGTATTTCTTGCGATGTACATTGTGTACATATACATGTTGTGTAGTGTCATACACTGGATGTAGCAGTATGTATTGTGTTGTGTTGTACACAAGGTGTAGATGCATGTATTGTATGGTGTTTTATGTCGTGTGTGGTGGTATGGGTGTGATGCACACTATGTGTGTGTGCACATGGTTGAAGAGAAGGTACTAGTTATTGATCTGGAGTGCCTATGGAGTAAGGACAAAGATAGAAGCTAAGAATTGATTAAAGAATAAGGATCAGTATTTTATTTCAACTTTATTATGCATGTGATTTATTATTCTGGTACATGATGATTACATGTGATCTATGATTCTGGCTTATGATGGTTACATGTGATTTTTTATATTAATCTATGATGTTTGTGGTTTGAGCTAACTTGATGAGATATGTTTATACATGATGATTTGGTCAAAGATGCTATTTTGACTTATTGTGATAGGAAGTAAGCAGGATTGCAAGCATACCTTATTGATGAGCTACCAATGAGGTATGATGTGAATTTATTTAAATCTAATGGAATTTGTGTGATTTTTATAGGAAAGCATGAAATTCCCAGTTGGGTGGTTGAAATTGACTACAAGAAGTAGTAGCGTCAGCAAAAAGAATTGGAAAATACAATAGAATGCTAGTAAAGAACTTCAGGAGCAGGGTCATTTTGTGACATTGGTACCCAATAGTGTCCATTGATTTCCATGAATATGCTATGACCCATATGATGGTTTTAAGGTAGGGATATGCCTTCGTTTTTGTATCTTCTAATGTGAGGAAGCCTTGGCAAGGGATGGACTGCCCGAGATGGGGGTGTCAACGAAACTTGGAATGTGAGTGACTGCACGGAAGTGCATGAAAGGATTTCCCGAGGGACTATATAACAAATAAAGGTAGATAGTGGATTGATTTGTTTTGGTAATTAACATTTCTAGAGGGAATCATATGCACATTAGGAGTGTGCCCTAGAATAATGAGCCAATAACTATTCATTGAGAGGAAAAGTGGTGCAAGATTATAGCACTGGATGTTGGATGCAGAATTAACTTTGACAGTGGATTATAGATTTCCTGGGAAGGAGGTGAACCCTGGTACTACTTTTGAGGGTGGAAGCGTGAGCCTCTAAATTCCCTTGTTGCAGATGCACACATCGTATCCTTTTATTTGTTGGTTGAGAAAATGTGCATATGTGTATATGTGTGTATTATTGTAAATATTTTATTGAGATGGATTTATAAATCTCCATAAACAATATGGTTATTTACTAGTTGAAGAAAATGTGTATGTGTATATGTGGTTATTGTAAATGTTGTAATGATCTATGTTATAAAGCTCCAACAAGTAGTATCATTGTCATGTTTCAATAGTGTTCATTGTAAATAATACAATGAGTTGTTTTATAAATCTCCATGGGCAGTATGTTTTATTTTTACTAGTCTTGTTGGTTATAAGTGTCATTGAATACCAAGGACATTGTTCCCCGAATGAAGAGGGTTCTGTAATAACGCTAGTTAAAAAAACATGTAAAAATATATAAGACCATAGATGATGGGACATGTATTCCAAGTTGATTGATGGGATTAACATCCTAGTGTGGGTGTTGACTATGTTTATTATGGATAAGGAAATTGGCAAAGGAAATGACTAAGGCTTTGGAAAAGAAAAAATGCATTTTGGCACATTTATTTATTAAAATAATGGACATTGGGAGAAAAGGAAGGTGAAAGGTCATGGCTTGCATGTGAGGAGAAAAATGAAGGAAAATAATGGAAAAGTAAGAAAATAAAGGCCTCATTAATAAAAAAGACTTTTGAGGATCAGTTGGAAACCTCTTAGTTAGTGTAAGCTCTTGGCTCAAGCTTTTAACAGGTTTTGGCAGAGCTCTCTTATATTCTCTCTCCCTCTCTCTCATATTCTTAGAGACTTTGAGTTTTCTTGGAGCACTCTTGGAGGGTGTGGCATACTTAGATTCTTGGAGAAAGAAGGCAAAGGAAGAGCAAGAAAGTGTAAAAGGGCGTCGGGATTAGAAGCTACATCATATTTTTTTGTAGGTACTGAGTTACATGTATGTTTTCCTCACTAGCTTCAGCATGCATGGCACATGCATGTGGTTTTTTAGTTATGATGTGTCATTGGCATGGAGGATGGTTGGGATTGATAATGGATTTTCCTAGCCTTGCCATTTCCTGGATAGCCATGGAGATTATGTGTTTATTTCATTGTTTGTTTTGGTTGGTTCTTATGTATCCTTTAGCTTGGGCTGAGTTATTAGTTCCTTAGGCCTTGGTTGGAAAAACACTCTGGAAGCCTTGTAATGACTTGGGTTGAGTTACTAGTCCCATAACCTTGCTTGGAAAAGTCCTTTTGAAGTCTTGTAATAGCATGGGTTGAGTTACTAGTTGTGGAAGCCTTGTTTGGAGAAACGCCCTGGAAGCCCTTAGTGGGTTGAGTTATTAGTCTTGGAAGCTCTGGTTGGACAAATGCTTCGGAAGCTTGGAAAATGTTGTGGATTGAGTTGCTAGTCCTAGAGCCTTGGTTGGAAAAACACTCTAGAGTCCAGGGACAAGGGTGGGTTGAGCTATTATTCCAGGAAGCCAGGTTGGAACAAATTCTCTAGAATCCCTTGAAGGCTTTTATAGAGACCAATCTGATGATGGTCTTGTGATGTACGTCCATTAGATGGAATCACTATTTGATGGGTCGAGGTGGATGGAATTTGGAAGTCCTGGAGGAATTTTTAATGACATGTTCTATGAAATCCTCCATTTATGCTTGGAATATGGCATACAGTTGAATGGCTGAAGAGAGATTTGGCTAAGTCATTCTACATTTAGTTGGAATGTGGAAGTCCCATCCCGAGTTGGATTTTTCATCATCAATAAGAGGTTGTTTCTCCTTATATTTCTATGAGAATTATACTGGATTATATGAGGTTTATATGGTGGTGAGTTCAATGGAATTTCTATCCCTATTATGTTGGTTATGTATATGTTTTATGACAAAAACTATGTATGGATGTCATAATGTTTATACTTGTGTTTGAATGAATAATGTATCTATGACCTAATGGATGGAATGGAAGTCAATGTGTTGAGGCATCAATGCTTCATGGCAAATCTCAGATAAGTATGAGACCCATATGCTCATATATGTTATTTACACATGTAGTTTACATATTTGTGATATGTTTGACGAAGTGCCTCTCATGGCTAGTAGGGGTCCAATCAGTGTCTTAAACAATTATTTTCTTTAATACTGTCATTTCCATGTTATTATGCTATTTTGAAGGTATCATGAAGTACTGGGAAATGGCCTGGGCTCTGGGCCTGAAAAAGTGGCTCAAATCCTTGGTACCTTGGCATACCAATGACTAAATGAGTCTTTAGACGTTGGAATGCAATCCTGTGAGAGTGAGATTGGGTTTCTGGATATTGTCATGCCTATAACATGAGAGAAGTTCAGGCTTAAGTTGTCCAAAAGTTAAGTGGGGTCCATGGGCAAGCTATCTGAAGTGTTGGATTAGTTCCTGAGGGTCCTGAAGCTGATGTTGAATGTGTGTATGGCATGATTTCGTCAGTTCCACTTCCTTAACATGAAATAGGAGGTTGAATCATATCATAATGGTCTCTTGTTGCATGTTTACCCCAGCTATCCAGTTGCTTGGGTAGATGTTAGAGGATGGTGGTTACAAGAATAAAGGAATTATGGATAATATAACTTTGATGTACCAAAAATTTCATTAATCAAGAGTTATAGACTATGAAAAAATGACACTTAGATGTCACATATGTTTTCAAACATGACATTTGCACCATGCATGCCCCTAGGAAAGGAGGAATCACAAGAAGAAGAAGAGGTAATATAATACACCAAAAGGATAGAAGTTCATAGATAAATCTTCAGAGGATGAAGAAGATGATGAAAATAATGCAATATTAAACAAGGAGAAATGAATGACATAGACCTACAGGGAGTTGTCCAAGATGGGGGCATAATGGTACAAATGGGCTCTAGCATTATATAATAGGAATTCAAGGAGGTTGTGGACTCTCTGACATTTGAAGTATCCAGGGGCTCTAAAAGATCTCCTATTTGAGTAAGCTTTGATTCTAACAAAGTAGCCCCTCTTGTGGAACATGAATTGGCATCCCTCATCAGAATTAATCTAATACATGCCTCTACACAGTTATTCTTTTGCCAAATCCATCAGCTCTATCGGTTGTTGTGACCAGTCTATTTTCCCCTTCTACCAAACTTACATGGGGTTTTTCTTTGGTGATTGCCTCACTGAGACTTGCTGAGGTTTCTTCTGCTTCTTATCTTTCGCCTTGTATGCAGAAGGTTGCGATATAAATGGCTTAGGTCTGGGATACCTAGCCATCGTAGTCAGAAATCCTGCAAGGAAAGATGGCACCACTTCCATCTTAGGGGGAGTTGGAGTCATTCTGGGTAGAAAACTCTCTTGGAGAAAGTCAGCTACGACAGCCAACCCTGGTTGTGAAAATATTTCTTCCTAATCTGGCTCAATCATATACATTTCTGCACTTAGCACACGACAAGGTGAAAAATCTCAATACAAACTGTAGGGAAGCAAAGTGTTCGAATGTGGGGAAATAGATCATATTTATAGATGATTTTGAATTTGAATCCAACTGTTTCATCCAATTTCCAATCATTAATGCATCTTTGGTGGCATATTTCCAAATATATGCTACATAAATGTGTCTTCCCCACTCATTTCAATGGAAATGTTTCCATCCAATCATCTATAGTGCTTACAATGGTCATTTGTCAACCAAGCCATGAGGCACCCAACCTTTTGGTGTAGCCTCCCTTTGTGCCTCACTTCCATCCATCTCACAACTCTCTCACTTCACCTTTCCCACTTTTGGGCAGTTTGGTTTATAGTCCCTTACTTCCTTACAGTTTCCTGGAGTACTAAGACTAACCCACCATCATATATTCATTGTGTAGGGGTATGATCACCCCTATACAACTTCAATCGACTGCCATTGACCTTTCCTAGAAATAATTCACCATTAAGCTTTACGAGCTCAACTGTACTACCATCTGTAATTTCTTTAACAACATAGGGTCCTACCCAATGCATTTGAAACTTGACAGGGAACTTTGTATAGTTACTATCATATAGAAAAACCAAATATTGAGTCTTGAAGGTGTGTTTCTTGATATGGCAATCATGCCAATCCTTTTCATGGGCCTTTTGCACCTATTGATGAAATCCTACTAGAAAACGATCTTCTTCAAATTCTACTAGTTGTGTGAGACAATCCTCCATAGTATCACGATCAAGCATATCTATTAATGCTACAATCCATAGACTTGGCACAATGTATTCCATGGGCATTATACCCTCCTACCCATATACCAGTCGAAAAGGGGTTTGGCTTGTCAACTTCTTACAAGTGGTCCTATATGCCCAAAGAAATGCTGGTATGTGCACATCCTAGTCATTTCTCTTCATGTTGGACACCTTTCTCAAAGCGCTCTCCAAGATTTTTTTGAAGGCTTCTACCATACCATTAGCTTGAGGGTGATAGGGTGTACTCTTCTAATGATATACCTAGAATTCCTCAAGCACCGCAACAATTGTTTCGTTTAGGAAGTGTGCATCCCTATCACTCATTAATATTTTAGGGTAGCCAAATCAAGATAAAATAAACTCAAAGATGAACTTCACAGTGGTAGCTTCTCTACAATATTTGATTGGTTGTGCCCCCACCCATTTTGTTAAGCATTCAGTTGCGGTAATAATGTATCGCGCCCTAGTCATTGTCCTCAGAGGCTGAATTAGACCCACAAAGTCAATCACTAATTTATCAAAAAGCTACAATGTTATTTATGGATTTAAAGGAAACTTCTCCCTTTGTTATTGTCTCCCTGACCTCTAACAAGCATCACACACCCTACAATACACCTTCAAGTCTTTATGCACTGTTGGCCACCAAAGTCTTGAACGTAGGATCTTTTGTGTAGTTTCTCTCCCACCATAGTGTCCTCCTGCTACTCCTACATGTTCTTCTACCAAAATTCTTGATTGTTCATAGTTTGCGACATATCTACCCAATATCTCAATAGAGCCCATTTTTTATAAGTGTCCAATGATCATAGAGAAGTTAGCTATGTAGACCATCAATTCCTTCTTCTGTTATGTCGAATATCCTTTCAGGATTGTTCCTATAGACAAAAATTGAATTATATTGGCAAAGTGATCGTCTGTGACAAGGATAGCAAAGAGAAGTGCACCAGGAAACCCTTCTTCCAAACATGTAGGCTCATCACCACTATCAACCATAGATAGGTGATCAGGACTAACATTTAGGCGTTTGGGCTTCACGATCACCTCAAAATCATTCTCTTGGAATAACAACAACCATCTGCAAATATTCCCCCCAAACATAGGTTTATTGACTAGGTATTTTAGAGTAGAATGTCCTGTATACATTTTGAAGTGTGCACTTAACAGAAGTGCCAAAATTTATGTAGCGCAGACACCATTTCTAGTCCTTCACCCTCTGTAATCGAGTAGTTCTTCTCTGCCTTCAACAATTTCCTACTCATAAATGCTATACAATGATTGACATTGCCCTCCCCTGGTTCGATTAGCATCACACCTAGCATAATACTGGACATTTCCACATGAACATGAAACTCCTTTTTACAATATGGGAACACCAGAATAGGTGTGGTGACCATTTTCTCCTTCAAAATGTTTAAAGTGATTTTGAAATATTTGTCCTATCAGAATGTTGTGTCCTTCTTCAAGAGCCTCTCAATTGCCACAGTTTTTTGCGCATATGATTTGATAAACCTCCTACAATACCCTATATGGACCAACGTTACATGCAACTATTTTACATTTTCTGGGGCCTCAAAGTTAACAACAACATCTATCTTGGTAGGGTCTACCATCAAGCGCTATTTGCAAGCCACATGACCTAGAATTATTCCATATGGTACGCAGAAGATGCACTTTTTCAGGTTCAGGGTGATCTGATGTCTTCGACAGGTATCCAGCATAAGACTGAGATTAGCAACATGGCACTTTACCAACCCAAATATGATCTAGTCATCAAAGTAGACTTTGAAACACTTGTGGATGAATTCCTTAAAACCCGTAATTACTACTCTTGAAAACATCATAGGCGCATTCTTTAGCCCAAAAGGCATTACTGTATATTGAAAACAGCCTCATTCGATTGTGAAGGTGGTCTTGCTGCGATCCTCTACCGTGATCTTAATATGATGGTATTCCAAGAAGCCATCAGTGAAGGAGTAGGCTTCCTTCCCTCCAACATTCTCCATCACTCCATCTGTAAATGGCATCGTGAAGGGATCATGGATGCATGCATCATTCAACTTCCTCAAGTCTATGCATCTGAAAATTTCATCCTTCTGGTTCTTTTCTTGGACTACCATGGGACTCACCTACTCTGGTTCTTCCACAATTTCAATGATCCCTGCCTCCAACATTTTATCCAACTCCTTGCACAATTTTTCCTTATATTTGGGATTTAATTGGTATGGGTGTTACTTTATAGGCTTTGTGTCCGGCTTCAAGGTAATCTTTGTAATCGCAAAGTCCCCTACTGTCCCCTTTATATCCAAGAACTTTGTGGGACACAATTCCTGGCATTTGTGAAACAATTCCACAACCTTATCAATTGTATCTTCATCCCTATAGTCACCTATCTTAGAAAACTTTGGCTGTGTGTCTGACCGAATATTTACCTACTTAGTCTTTAAAGGTTCTAATATGTCAAGGATTGCTACCTTAGGTCCCTCAACCTCATTGTTGAGCATTGGAAAAGGTATGTAATTACCACTTATTTCTCTATATTTTCCTTTAAATCATAACTTTCTTACATTTTAAGATGGTCATATGATAAAGGATTATGATAGAATTAAGGGGAATTGTGATTGATGTAAAATTATTAATTATTGTCATTTTCTATGTAGAAAATGAAGAAAATGGAAAATGTCCCTTTCCCAGGAAAAGACAATGCAAAACCAACTTTTGTCCCTTTTACAGAAAACCGCATCCAGATGAGGAAATCGAGATTGGAGTGCATGGACCAAGAAAACGAAGGAGAAATGTGGTATCAACAGAAGAGGATGAAAAGATAACTGAAGATCAAATATATTGTGAATCCGTTAGGATCCTTTGATCTTGAGGGATCGTTACCTCAAGGCTTATCTATATTTTTGGTATTTTTGCCTGGCGATTATAAAAAGGGACAACGATGCTAGCCCAAGAAGTAGATTATTGTCAATTTATAGAATTTTCTATTGCAAATTGAACTTTGATCATCGAATCTCTTTAAAGAGCGACAATTGTAACTCTATTTTTATGATTAAGACACAAAATTCATTGTTGTTCCATTATTTGATCCTAGAGTAACCGCAGCAGTGTGTCCCTTGTGGCTAAGGCCCCAGCCCTAGTGGATCACTTGCTTTATGTATCATTATTTTCTGATTACAGTCATGTGTGGTTTGATTTACTTTACTTGCTTTATTCAGTAATCTTCCGTTTCTAAACATTTCATTAGCTCTCTCTCTTATGTCGAATTAGTAATTGAATAGTAAGATTATTATTTGCAATTGAAAATTTTATGTTGTTCATTCTGAAACAATATCGCATCATCTAATATGGACATTGTTGTTCATTTATAGACTGACATTGTTGTTCATTTACAGATTGACATTTTTGTTCATTTACAGATTGATATTGTTGTTCATTTAGCTATGGTTTACCCACAAATGTGATTTTTATTCATTCGATTACTGTTCCATTACAACTGCAATTGCCATTCGTTTATAATTGTGGTTAATACTCTTTATGTTAGAATAAGATTACTAATTCCATAGTCCTTGTGCGTTTACATTTGATTAGGTTTTTTGTTCAATATTTCATAGACTTACTTAGGTTTGTTGTTCCTTCCTTAGATTGCTCTTCAATTCATTTATTAGTTAAAGGTTGTTGTTCAATTCCTTTCAGTTAAGATTACTGCTTAATTCATTCATGTAGATTAAGCTTTGTTGTTCGATCTTTTCAATAGAATAGTTGTTGTTCCTGTTTCTGTTAATTGACTTGTCATTTCAAGTATTTTCTTTGGCGTGAAAAAAAAGATCTACAACTATAGCGAACATTGACTACTTCTGTCTAGTTACCAGATTGTAGATCTTGTCTTTGATTGATTTTCATCTGCATCATTTTACAAAGGAAAGAGTTATCATTACTACATCCTTGACTAATGATTATTGTAATTTCTTAAGTGAATGATTTAGTTACAAAGCATTTAAGTTTCTTCCCATTTCAATTAGAGTTTTTTTCCAGCATTTATTTACTTTTGTAAAGCACTATACTGCTAGCATTACTCTTGAACAAGTGACCACCTCAGATTGAGTACACTCTTGAGATAAAAAATCGTACATGTATTGATAATTAATGTAGGGTAAATAGAGGTTAAAAACACCCTTTTTACTACTCAACATTTTGGCACTGTTACCAAGGAGAGTGTAACCATTTGTTTCTTTTGAAAAGAGAGTAGTGTAAGTACCTACTAGGAGAGAGTTTGGTTTTAAAAACGGACGGTAAGAACCTGTGTACAGAGCATGTAACAACCATGCTCCCCCGCCCGCTTTCCTGCAAGTTTATTGTTATTTTGGGGAGAAACAAGTATTTGATTCATGTACATGACAAAGTAGAAAAAGCTTAAAAGGAATCTTAAACCACTACCCAAGCCTGATAAAGCCAAGGGGTCGGTGACCCTTGGCCGATTGAGCTTTATAGACGAAATCCTTAAAAAAGAAAAATCTCAACCTTCAGTAGGACCTACAAAAGTTGCTTCTAGACAACCTACTAGTTCCCTTTGGGTCACAGAATCACCGTCTGTAGCCTTTGCTAAAGTGCACAACAAAATAGAGCAAGATTTTCAAGAAATTGAGAATTCTAGTCCAAAATTGTTACAAGAAGGGAACCTTAGTAATCTCTGTGAATGAAGAGGAGAAATAGGGGAAACTAAAGAACCAAGATCTCCTCTTGGAATAGTTCAACCATTAAGCATCCCAGATAAGGGAAGTGGTGTCAAAATTATCTAGAAGAAAGCTGAAGAACCTGAATCCCCCTAGACACTAGTTCAACAAGGAACTCTCATCATCCCAGATAAAGGAAGTGTTGTTAAGGCCATCCCTATTAAGGCCATTCCTGCTCCTTCTAGCTAGCCTAGGAATACCCTCCTAGAATTCCCAGAAGGATATTGGCACATATTTCACCAAATGGCCCAGAATCAACAAACCCCCCAAACCCCCACATTGCAATATCCCATTGTAGATACTACAGTTAATGCACCTATGAAGGCCATTCCTCTCCAGCATATCCCTACATTCCATGGCCCAACATCAGAAGATGCTAACGCATTTTTGTTTGAATTTGATGTGCTATGCAGGGGATATGACTATACCACTGATCCCCAAAAGCTTAAATTAGTTCCCTCTACATTAAAAGGGGTTGCTTTACGATGGTTTATGGGGTTAGGTGGAAGTGTTATAAATGACTGGGATCAGATGAAAGGTGCTTTCCTGAAGAAATATTAGGATTATTGTAGGTCTAGAGAGTTAAAAGATGAAATATTTTAAATGGTATCTAGACCTAATGAGACACTAGAAGAATATGTTGAACGTTTTCAGTATAATCTTCAAAGATCTCCTTATGCATCATTATCCTTACCTAACAATGTATTAAAAACAACATTAATTAAATGCATGAAGGAAAAATGGGTTGAAATATTAAATATTATGGGAAAAGGAGACATTTATCAAGAAAATTTTGCTGACATTATTGACTTATGTATCAGGAGTTCGCGAGGCAGCACAAGGCTAAAACTAGCGGAACATGACAGGTTCACAAGGGACAACAAGATCTCTGGAGGAGTAACCCGCACAGAAATTAGAAATTTACTGGAGAGTTTCAAAAATAATAAATTGGGGACTTTGACAACACAACTCGATATTATGCAAGAGAACAGAAGCAAATAGAAGCAGAGCAAAATCAGGAAATATTCTACCCCAGATGTAAAAAGAAACACAACCATAAAGAGTGCCCACTAGATGCAGTTCAAGTCTGTGCTATTTGTAGAAAATACTGCTCTACAGGAAGCTGCCCCTCACTTCCTAGTTTAAAAGCAGTATACAAATAAGCGGAAGAAGAATCAGAACCGATGTACCTACTTAATCAGCAATGTCAATGGCAGCCACGATAATCAAGTATGTCCTCCGATCCATCTTCTTCTTTCCAACCTTCTCAATATCATGCTCAACAATATAATACAATGTGGAAAAATCAACCTCCCTTTTCAAACTAGTCACAACAATCATTTCCTTCATCATCACTATGGACGAATCAAACAAACCAACCCAATTGCCCAAAATTTCCCTACACTCCACCATATTGGAAAAACAATGCATATCCAACACAATAGTCCCCTCCCTCTTCACAGATTGAAGCCTAGCAGACAAACTGGCAAAGACCGATGAATCAGCTAGCAGGAACCATTCCACTCCCTCAACCTACAATGCCAACACTACAACAAAATCTCCAATCCAACTTAAGACCGCAACTCCCATCCCAACCAAACCCAAACCCAAACAACAAATTGATTCAATCCGTTCAAATAATCAAAACACCAGAACTAGAAATCGATCTAAGGGAGTGCAATGACCTTCAATTAAGGTCTGGGCGCATTATAGAAACTGAGGGAGATAAAAATGTTCAAGTTGAAAATTAGTTACCCATAGAACAACCATTACAAGCAAAAGATGTGGTCGGACAACAGACTCATGACCAAGCAACCAAATCTTCTCCCCCATTCCCAAAACGATTAATCATACCATGCCCTATAGAACATCCTGACTTTGATATTCAGGGAGAACTAAAGAATTTGTATATAAAGATACCACTCCTCTAAGCTATCCAAGATATCCCAATATATGCAAAAACCATCAAAGAGCTATGTATGAAAAAACAAAGGAGGAGAATATCAAATAACCCAATAGTCTAAGTAGTTGGTACCCTATCTGATCTGTTATCAAGAAGAGAAGCACATGTCAAATATGAAGACCCAGGGAATCCAATAGTGATAGTGCAAATCAATGGACAAACCTTTTCAAATGCCCTAGTTGATTTAGGGGCTGTAATTAATATTTTAACAACTACTACTTGTCAAAACCTGGGAATTACATCAATAGAACCAACCGCCACCTTATTACAACTGGTTAACCGATCAACAGTCAGGCCGGAAGGTACATTGCATGATGTCATGGTATCCGTGGATTCTTGGGAATATCCTGTTGACTTTCTAATAATCAACCCCAAAAACTGACTCGAGGGACACCCGTTAATTTTAGGTAGACCTTGGCTTGCAACTGCTAATGCTTACATCGGCTACTAACAAGGCAGTATCACCATAACTAGAGGGAGTAACATCAAGAATCTAGCTCTATACCCTCCAGCCCATCCAAGTGTAACAATAATAGAAACCAACAAACATACTGTATCATACCTCACAGAAAACATTAGGTCCCCATTAACCATAGAAGATGCCCTCAATTTTAAAGATCAAATAGACGATGATGTTATTAAAAACTTCATTAACCAATCCGAATCGAGATCCCATGTACAATGTCGCATGGTAGAGGCAGCATTTGAGAATGAACTAGAAGAAGATCCCCTCAAAAACACCCATGATCAAACAATACCCACTACCTATGTTTCAAACAGAAAAACTATAGAGATTGATCCAGGAAAAACCTTGAACATCAATAATAACCTAACTCCTGAACAAGAAGAAAATATGGTCCAACTACTAAGAAAATATAAGGAAGCTTTTGCATGGGATTATCTGGACATGAAGGGAATCGATCCCGAGCTGTGTACGCACCACATTTATACAGAAAATGATGTGAGACCCATTCGCCAACCCCAACAGGGACTCAACCCTCACCTGAAAGATATTGTGAAAGCTAAATTACAAAAGCTTTTGAATGTAAACTTTATTTATCGAATCTCCAATAGCAAGTGGGTCTCTCCACTATTAGTGGTGCCAAAGAAAAATGGAAAGTGGAGGATTTGTGTAGATTATAGAGAATTAAACAAAGAAACTCAGAAAGACCACTTTGCCCTTCTATTCATTGATGAGGTATTAGACACATTAGTAGGAAAGAAAATTCTTTTCTTTCTTGGATGGCTTCAATGGATACAATCAGATTCAGATTGCCCCTGAAGACTAGGACAAAACTAATTTTACCTATTCGTGGGGAACATTTGCCTATAGAGTCCTACCCTTTGGCCTATGCAATGCCCCTGCCACATTTCAGAGGGCCATCCTCAACATCTTTTCAGATTTAATAAATGAAGAGCTCGAAGTATACATGGACGATTTCACACCATATGGAGATGATTTTGAGCTAGCACTAGACACATTTGAAAAGGTGTTGCAATGATGTATCGCCATCAGGCTCTTCTTGAGCCATGAAAAGTTCTATATGATGATGATTGAAGGACTCATCCTAAGTCATTATATCTCAGCAGCTAGAATATAGGTAGATCGAGCCAAAATTGAAATAATTTTGTTAATACCTACTCCTACCACACAGACAGAGATACACATTTTTCTTGGATTTCCTGGTTATTATAGGAGATTCATAGAAAATTTTCCTCAAATAGCTACACCTCTATATGCACTAACTGGGAATGTTGATTTTGTTTGTACAGATAAATGTGATTGTGCTTTTGAGGATCTGAAAAAGCTTGTGTCAATAGCCCCAGTGCTCAGAGGCCCAAATTGGGACTTTCCATTTCAAATATCATTAGATTCTTCAGACATAGCTATTGGAGCAGTCCTTAGGCAGGAAGAAGACAAAAAACCATATGCAATATATCATATTAGAAAGAGTTTGTCTCTTGCCAAGCTAAACTATATTGTTACTAAAAAAGACTTTTTAGCTGTAATACATGCTATAAATAAATTTAGGCATTATATCACTAGATATCCTGTTGTTATATATATAGATCACTCTACCATAAAATATTTAGCAAATAAACCTATTACAAATGATAGAGTAGCAAGATGGTTAATCTTATTGCAAGAATTTGACATTACAATAAAAGATCGACTTGGGAAAGAGAATGTTGTAGTTGATTTTCTCTCATGAATGTCGAAGCCAGTGGACGCAACAGCAGTCGAAGATCAATTCCCAGATGAACATTTATTTTTTGTTACTGTCAAGACACCTTGGTATGCTAATGTTGTAAATTATTTAGCAGTTGCAAATTACCAAAGCATCTGACCCCCAATGAACGAAAACAGACTGTGCAATGTAGTACTTGATTTTCTTGGATTGGCGGCTACCTATTTCATATGGGGGCAGATATGCACATCAGAAGATGCGCCTGTGAAGACGAAATATTCGACATTCTAAAATATTGTCATGACGGACTGTGTGGTGGAAATTTCACATATCGAGGGACCAGTCAAAACGTTCTGCAAACAGGATATTACTGGCCCATAATCTTTAAAGATGCGAAGAAATTTGTTCAAGCCTTGGCAGTTGCCAAAGAGCAGGACACCTTGGACAGTTCGACAAAATGCCTTTAAAACCACAGCTAGTAATCGAACCATTTCAGCATTGGGCACTTAATTTTATTGGTTTGATCAACCCATCATCAAATCAAAAAACATATATTCTAGTGACAATATAGTATGTGATCAAATGGGTTGAAGCAGAGGCACTTCCAAGAGCTACTGAGGACTCTGTGATTCATTTTCTGTTCCAAATATTTGTGTGATATGCCCTCCCAAGATACATAATTATAAACGGAGGACCACAATTTGCAGGTAATAAAATCACTCCAACGTTAAAAAATTGTCACATTCAACACAAAATTACCACTCCGTATCACCCATAGGCAAATGGCCAAGTAGAGAGCACGAATAAAGTGATAGAGGCAATATTAACAAAAATGATTGCATCACACAGGCGTGATTGGGATTCAAGATTGAAAGCCTTGTGGGCATATCGAACAACATGGAGAAACACCAGTAGTTATTCACCATATTAGCTAGTGTTTTGAAACCAACCCATCTTTCCAATAGAGTTCGAAATACAAACGTTAATAATAGCACAAGAGGTCGTTATGGATTTAAATGAGGCCTAGATTAATAGATTACAACAAATTAACGAGCTAGATGAAATTAGGCTCTTGGCTCTTCAACGCACTGCATTAATTGAATAGCAGAGAGAAAAATGGCACAACACCCTGATCAAAAAGAAAATCTTCCACGAAGGAGATTGGGCACTCCTATACGATTCCAGATTTCAAGATTTTCAAAGAAACCTTTAGATTCCATGGCTTGGGCCATATGAAATCTAGAAAGTGCATGACAATGGCTCCATTACATTGACTACTATTGACAGATCTGGACCTACCTTTAAAGCAAATGGCCAATGAGTGCAACTGTACCATAATCCGCTTACTGGGGAATCCTTCTACCAGCAACTCCGAGAAGATTCTGATATGTAGATTATTGCTGAGGAAAAGAATTCTTCCTCGAATTTGGTTCACTAAGTAATTTCATTATCCTTAAATTTTGTATATAGCTTTTTCATTTTTTTCTTGTATAAATTACTTTCTGTACAAATTTTTTTCATTTTTGCATTTCTTTTTACATTTTGTTGTTCCTTTCCGAAGGAACAACATTTCTACCTTTCTGTTGTTCCTTTCTGAAGGAACAACACTCTTTTCATTTTGTTGTTCCTTTCTGAAGGAACAACATTTTTGCATTTTGCTGTTCCTTTCCAAAAGAATAACATTTCCATTGTTTTACTGTTCCTTTCCAAAGGAACAACATTTCTGACTTTTTGCTGTTCTTTTCCGAAGGAACAACACTTTTGCATTTTGTTGTCCCTTTCCAAAGGAACAACATTTTCATTGTTTTACTGTTCCTTTTTGAAGGAACAACACTTTTGCATTTTTTTGTTCCTTTCCAAAGGAACATTATTCCTGCCATTTCACTGTTCCTTTCTAAAGGAACAATACTTTTTCATTTTGTTGTTCCTTTCCGAAGCAATAGCATTTTCGTTTTTTTGCTATTCCTTTTCGAAGGAACAACACTTTTGCATTTTGTTGTTCCTTTCTAAAGGAGTAGCATTTCTGTCGTTTTGTTGTTCCTTTCCAAAGAAACATCACTTTTTCATTTTGTTGTTCCCTTTCGAAGGAACAACATTTCCATCATTTTGCTGTTCCTTTTCAAAGGAACAACACTTTTGCATTTTGTTGTTCCTTTCCGAAGGAACAACATTTCTGCCTTTTTGTTGTTCCTATGAAGGAACAACACTTTCACATTTTGTTGTTCCTTTGTGAAGGAACAAAACTTCCACATTTTTGTTGTTCCTTTCTAAAGGAACAACACTTTTTGTTTTTGTTGTTGCTTTCCAAAGGAACAGCATCTCTGCATTTTCGATTTTACTTTCCAACTTTCATTTTCCGTTGTTCCTTTCTAAAGGAACATCATGTTCATTTTCTATTGTTCCTTTCCGAAGGAACAACACATTCATTTTTTGTTGTTCCTTTCTGAAGGAACAACACTTTCGTTTTGTTTTGTTCCTTTCTGAAGGAACAACACTTTCATTTCTTGTTGTTCCTTTCTGAAGGAACAACATTTCCACATTTTTGTTCCTGCTTGCTATATTTGTTGTTCCATCTAAGGAACAAAACTTTTGAGTGCATTCTTTTTCTTTTTGTGTGTATGTGTGTTTCATCATTTAGAGGATTTCTGTGAATAATGGTCATTTAAGGAACAACTTTACATTTATGCAGGAATACAAAAACTAGAGGATACTAAAATCAGCAAACCAAACCAAAATTATTATCTTTAAATAAATTGCTTTGAATTGATAAGAGAAAAGAGGAAAGGACACAACCATTTATATCACTTCACTATCTTTATTTTCACTAACACCAATTTGATTGATTATTTTTGTCATGATGGTTCTTTCTAAATCGCCATAATTCTCTTTGATCATTATTATTGAATAAGAATAAGGGATATTTTCCTCTATTGAGATGTTCAGACTTCTTCCACCATCCCTACTCTTAAGGAGTGTTGAGCCACTCTTTGTATATAAATAGGAAAGTGGTATATAAAAGAAAAGAAGAAAAAAGAAAAGATACATATCTATATGGTTACTAACATGATTTGTCAGATGAAGGATATGGGGTCACATCAAGAGCCAACCCACCATGATCATAAGGAAGAAAGTGAAGTGGAATTCCCACTATGGCGACCACACTAGGGATATGATCTAAGAGGCACATTAGAATAATAAAAAGTCTTTGGTAAAGGAGGTCTCATCACGAGCCGACCTGCCCACCTTTCACTCCTTCCCGGTGAATGGCATTGTGATTCATCTAGTTACCAAGCCAGCACAATGGCTTCCATTCTAACATTTCATAGAACTTTCCTACGAATACACAAAGGATTATGGTTCCAAGGGTGAAATAAGCAACTCTGTCAAGGTTATGGACACCTATGGGTAATAGAGCTCTACTGATGTTATTGAAGTCATATCTTTCATACACCAATAGTCATTATAAATCCTTCTTCTTATATCTTTATAGTGATTTCAAATGAGATTATGTTATATAACCCTTTCAAACGTTTGATACATGAAAATCATTTATAAATCAATCATAATGGTTAAAGTGGATGATGGCTGCATAATAACTTTTACTTACGTCAGCTGTCCTACCCTCTATTTTTCACATCATATCACGACATTTCCATATTTATTAGCGATTTCCATCATAAGCCTTGATTTCAGTAATCCACTCATTTTTGTAAACATGTCATGGATCTATACGTCGTTCCTTTATTCTACTGTACGATTGTAGTTCAACACGTTGCTCCTTTATTTGACGGTCGAGGACAGCCTATCACATTTCAGGGGGGGTGCAGGTGATCTCCATAATTCACTGGCATATGTGTAAACTCATTATTTGGAGTTCTTATGACTCCATTAAAACTCAAGAATAGCAGGTCTAAAGGTATTATATTTCCCAATATGCATGGCTTGTTGTTCCAACGCCATTTCTATGTTTTGCCTCTGTAAAAATTAATAGTGAGGTAAAGTTTGAACAACTTTCTATTCCATCGTCACCTTTGTGTTTTTTTAATAGTGAGCTAAAGTTTGAATAGCTTGCTGTTCCATCGTCATCTTTGTGTTTTTTTACAGTTTGCTAAGATTGAACAAAATGGGAAGTAGATCAATTCGCAGTGAACCGAAGGTGTTAGTGGTCTCTGATGCTGCACATGAAATCTTAATAAGGGTAGGATGGATTGCCTACCTTAACCATCTACATCAGTATAAAGAGACGGTGGCAATCGAATTTCTACAGAATCTTCAGGAAGACCATTCCATGGTGAGGGGGAGAGAAATAGCAGTAACAGATGAGATAATTGCTGAAGTTTCAGGATTGCCAGCCATTAGACCAATATGGACTCTAAAAAGGATGAGATTGCAAGACACTATAACCATGTTCTGGGATGAAGGGCAGAACCTTACTATCAAAGGAAAAGGAGTATTGCTGGCAACCCTAGAGAGCCTTGGGCAGAATTGGCCAGAATTGTCCAAAGCCACATCACTTACAATGGCACAAAAGACGTGGTAAGATCATGCCATCTCAAAATGTTAATTATATTAAAAATAAATGTGTTGTGAATTTTCCTCCGTACTTAATTTTTTATTGCATGACATTGCCCAAAATATAAGAAAATCTCGCCATGTAGAATTAGTAGTAAGCCATTACAGTTTAATTCAGCTGATAGTCAATTACAATCTTGCCCAACAACAAAGTAGTTGGGAAGAATTGATTTTCTCGATAGATGGGGGACTATCTTTACCAGTCCCAAAAGGAAAACACATTGCTAGCACATCAATTAGACCACATAAACGAAGACAATCTATTAGATTAGGGAGAAGCGGAGGAATGTTGGGGAATTCCCAAGGAAACGGCAGCTAGTGTATAGAAATACATTACTTAGAGGACAAGAAACCCCCACAACTTGATGGAGGGGAACATGAAGAAGAATTAGAAGAAGATGAAGAAGAAGAACCAAAAGACGAAACTGAGTAATCCAGTCAGGAAGAAGGGGAGGAAGCAGAGCAACCCAGCAACAGCCCATCACAAAACCCTTTGCAAGAAGATGAATTGGCCCAAATTTTGGCCAGTATGGCTGAATATGTCCAATCCCACAGCCCACTCAACCCTGATACCGAAGAAGAGCTACAGGAACACTCTACCTATGATAAGAGTGCATCTAGGGAGATGAGTGATGAGGAGGAAGAAGAAGGACAATCTCAAGTGTTAGTGTCGGTATTTTCATCCCTGCGTTAGAGATCAAATCCTCTTGTTGCATTTCATATTAGGAGTCCGGTCTAGTCATCTGCATTCCATTAGGAACATGGATCATCTAATGCAAGTGGTTTTCCTACATCTTCCCTCATGACATTTACCTGCTGGTTCATGTTTCCTCATCAAAAAGAATTTACAGTCCTCTTTTTATATTAAAGGTTGCAACAATTTTTTTAGGGTTTTCATTGTCAATTAGGTCCAAGATTTCATTAGGGTTTTGTCAAAAAATGTTTCAAAGTGTCCAATAATTACCAGTAGGCCATGAGGAGGTTTCAACATCAATAAATTTCATTGATAAGTGTTCGAAATTGTGTTTTTCCTCAAAACTCTATTTTGAGGAAAAAACAGAGTATTTAGCTTTTATTATATAAAAATCATGAAAACTTTGTTTTCCTCATTATAAATTCCTTCATCTGCACCCTGGTTTCTTTCCTTAGCCCAAAAAGTTCCAACACCTACAAAACAAGCAAAGCTCAGGTCATTTGGTTCATTGCAAAGCTAAAAAGAAGTGAAAAGTCCAAAAAACAGAGTTTAGAAATAAAGTCAAATCCAAAGCATTATGAAAGTGGGTTTCATGAGCCAAAATTTCAAAATCTCTTTGTTTATAAGCTATTCCTTCATTTGAAAAGTTCATTTACAAACTAGAAGCAAGGCCAAGCGATTTTGGTGAGCAAGTGACAAAGTTTGGGTGAAAATTGCACTAAGTTGCTTGGCCCAGCGCACTGGGTAGGAGGCACGACCTACTGGGCCTCAAACTCCTTAGTTAATTTGCAGGGGCGCGTCGCATATGTGGGGTGTGGTGCATTGGGCTGGATGTGTGACGCACACAGCTAGAGAGCCTGAAACTGCTAAAAGTTTCCCCAAATCGCCAAAAATCACACAAATTTGCCTTGTGACAAGTAGGTATAGCCTCCATCATTGTTTTTTATCCAAGTTTGGTGCTATGTCATGGTGGTTGATGAATGGTAATTGTTTAAAAAATCAAACCCTAGCATTTGATACTCCATGAAACTTGCTTCTTAGGGTTTGATTGACTATTTTTCTACCAAGTCTATCATTCCTCCATCACTCCCTTCTCCCATTTGTCCCTTGATTCCATTATTCCCTAAGTTCCCATACCCCCTAAAGTCACTAATCCTCTATCCCAAGTTTCATTTCCCAAAATCCCAATTGTAAATCCACAAACCCTAATCCTATACAAAATTCTCAAAACATTCATATTTCCCTAACTAAAATATATACCAATAGTCCCTAAATTCCCCACTATTTGTCCTCCCCTTACAGTCCCTCATTTCACTGTTTCCCTTGGTGGCAAAGGTCAAACACATCATCAATGGCAGTCCAAGACAGTTTGACATTTCAGCACCTATTTCTCCAAGACAATTTATCTACCTGCAAACATGGCATTTGATCCTTCATATGATTATGAAGAGGAGACCCAAAGTGACTCACCTACATAGGGACATGCACCCAAGAGGCCTCATAGAGGTGGAAAACATATCAGAGAAGAACCAACCACCCTTGCTGAATTGCAGGCCTACCCTCTTGCGATCTCTTATTTCCAACATCAATCATGCTATGAATTTTGTGAGAAGGTTGCTAGCATTTAGTTTCATCATGAGTTGGCTCATTTGTTTGTACTACATTTACATGGTGATCAAGCCACTCTAGTTGGTGTCACTTTCACATTAACACCAGAATCCATTTCAATAGCAACCAGCATACCTAACATTGGAGAGCCATGGAACAAGAGGTAGAAAATTGCCCGACAGCATTATGAATTGTATATTAAGCCCAACTTCTTGAGGTAGCTCAAGATAGTGTTTCCTTTTTGGTACCTCAGAGATCAATATGCTCCTTTAATGAAATTGATCATGAAGTATTTCAGCTGTGAGGGTTGGTTCTCCCGTTTGTATGCTTATCATATTAGGCTTCTCATGCATTTTACCCGGCTATGGATGATGAACATCCCTTACTTCATGTGTTGAAATATCAAAAGGATGACCACTGTAGTGCAACACAAGACCCCTCCGCAGTAGTTTAACAATATTTATCATTTTTCTCTTATTAAAATTGTGGTTATTCATCAGCTTGGCTTGCAGGGCATCACTTGGGATGATTTCATCTCTCGTGAGTTTTTCATAGCTCCTCAGGGACCTTCAGAGACTTTGCATGAGATAGGTGTACCTTATTAGCAACATGAGGGTCATGAGACACAGGTTGCTATTGTATCGGTTTTTATTACTTATCAGAAGGGCACTAGGCAGTTGTTCATGGCAGCAAAGCGAGTGTTATCTCCACCTAGGGTGGAAGGGGCCTCTCTTCCGGCATCAACACCACAGGTTCAAGACAAAGGCAAGAGGTCAATGCAGGATGAGGTGTGTTCAGGTGAGCAGAACTTTATTCTTATTGAGGATGACGATACAGACATGGGCTCGCAAAGCACTAATCTCAAAGAGATCATCCAAGAGCAGCAGATAGAAATCAAAGCCTTGTCCCTCAACTTGGAGAGGGATAAGTGGATTATAAAATACTTTCAGCAAAGGAATAAGCAGATTGAAGATCAGTAGGTAATTATGGAGTTACAAAACATTCAGGAGAATCACCAAGCTGCCCAAAGGAGGATGGTGGAGTTCACTTCACTTGAGCAAGAGACCAACGTTGATCGGGAGTCTTGGCTCTAGAGAGTCAACATTCACTTAGGGAGACTACTAGACAAGGCTAACAAGGACAAGGCATTGCTGAGACACATGGCTTTTCATTACATGGCAAGGAATAAAGTTTGCAAGGCACGGATAAGGAGTTTAAATGAAAAATTAAGAAAAGCATCAAAGAGGCAAAAGAAGCAAAAGAAGCATGATCGACTTCAGATATTGGCCAAGGCATCCTTCACTCAACATAGCTCTTTATAAAGAAGGTCCAGACCAATTTTTGCATTTTGGAATTTTTTTTCACAAAAAACAGAGTTTTCCTCCCTATGCGCTGTGCCACGTGTGCTCGCTTTTGCTAGGGGTCCCAAATCACAAAAACTTTGCATTTATGGATTTAGCATGAAAATTTATTCTTACCTAGCTATGGCCAAGAAATTTGGGCAAGTTTTGAGCCCTCAAAGAGGTGAAAAACACTCAAAACATGACCTCACTACCCCTATTTTGACACACAGGAAGCAATCTTGGGAGATTTGATTTTTGATAGGGAAAATGAAGGCCAAATTGAAAAATTCCATTTTGGTTGGAAAGTAGACAAATAGACCTTTCGAACAAGCACACGTGGAGTTAATTTAGACATCCGGAAGGCCTCCAGAACTGGGTCCAAACAGGCGTGGTGCATAGAGAATCAGGCACAGCGCATAGAGGAAAATTGCCAGTTTGACCAAGCTTTGGTCTGTCTTTCGCCTAGCTTTGCCTCGTTTAACTTTTTCACTTTCCTAATGGAAAACGTATGATGTAATTTGAGGAACATTGATGGATCATGATGTAAATATGTCATATTTTTCCTGGTAGAGGTAGATTCATTAGTTTAGAGGTTGTTTGAAACTGAATGAATCAATTTCCTTGTTTCTAGAGGCATGTTGTTATGTTGCCTAGTTTCTAGTTCTCATTTTAGGATCAGTTGGATCAGGTCCTAAACATGTGACCTTGACCCCTAGAGGCAAGGATGAGCTATGTTTTTCTATATTATGTTTTTTTTCAGTCATTAGTATGGTTGGACTCTTGAGAAAGCCTTGAGCTTCATTGTACACTCATATCAGTATTTTGGCTAAGGAATTGAGACCAAGATTTGCAGTACTCTTTGGGATCCTTGTGGAATTTGTTTTGGTACAATGCTTCCTTATGTCTTTTTGAATTTATTCATGTGTTATATGTATTATTTCTCTTTATTTTTTCTCAGCTAAACAAACAAGAGTGTAAGTAGAATACATTGGAAGTGCAATGCTCTACTTGAGGTTTGTTTTAGTGTTTTCATGTTTTCCACCGTTCGAAGAGGATCCATGGTTTTTCTTGCCCTCTTCAACTCCTCCCCTATCTGAATCCATCCATATCACTTGAATTAGAGTGCGAAATTCAGTTTCCTACCTTGCCCCACCGAGATCCCTACAAAGCTATGCCTCATTCCCCACACCCCAAAATCCGCCTTCTCATCTGAGCCAAAAATTCATAAATTCATTCAAAAACCTCTTGCACACATATATCTGTCATCTCAAGCCTTTAGTGAGCATACATAGCTGAGATTGACCCAGAGAGAGCCCTCTCCTGACCTGATAGGGCTAGCTACCAGGCTAAGCATGGTTTGATGTGGACTTAGAAGCTTACCTTTCAGCTCGAGGTAAATCTATGCTCTAACATCAGGAACACCCTACTCACAGTCAGAGTACACCCAAAGAAA
The DNA here is from genome assembly GCA_000404065.3 of Pinus taeda. Taxonomy (NCBI): domain Eukaryota; kingdom Viridiplantae; phylum Streptophyta; class Pinopsida; order Pinales; family Pinaceae; genus Pinus; species Pinus taeda. The sequence continues at coordinate 84,227 of APFE030146122.1, forward strand.
TGCATGATGAAGAAGAAGTAGAAGAAGAAGATACCCAGAGACATCAGATCAACCTAGGGTTTTCACCCCTAAGAAACCTAATCATTAGGATGAGAACATTGAATAAGTGTTCCAAGTAGGAAACATGGGAAAATGGCTAAGGCGAGGGTACAATCCCTAAATAACAAAGCCGAGGCCTAAGAAAAGAAATAACTGTTCCTTCTAAGAAAACAAATGAAATCAAAAAGTTACAAAAGGAATAACAGAGACTGCTTAATGTAATTAAACAACTTCGACAACAAATAAGGGTCCTAAAAATGGGGAAAACTCAAAAAGAACCCCTCAAGCAAAGGATGTAGCTACCAAGGTGAAATCCCATAAAAATAAGATCAAAAGGAATCAAGTCAAACCCATTATCATTCAAGATCGCAAGGAACAACATGTGGTTGTTACAAATGTAGAAGCACAAACAAAAAATACACCAGTCTGTGATAAGGAAGTCGAGACAGAGGCATTGTCCTCTAGCATCACAACCAACTAGACAGTTCGTCGGAAGGAAACACAAACTATAAAAACCAAATGTCGCGATAAGGAGATCCAGGTAGATCTCCAGCCCAAAAATGTCATGATGGATAATGACCCAAGGATAGTGAAACTTCAAAAAGATCTAGCACAGGCCCAAAAAATGATAGAAAATCTCACTAAGGAAACTGTTCCTCAGGAGAAATATAAGAATTTACAATAGTAGGTAAAGAACATCAATGCATTGGAGAGCGAGGCCTTCGATGGATGGCAAAGGGCAGAGGAAAAAGTTAAAAAGGCAACCAATAGACTAGACACAGTTATGAATCAAATGGATACCTTATGTTCTCTGTATACAGATGTTCTAGCATGTAGGGCACCTGTCAAAAACTATGCTTTGTTTTTTATGGAAAGGTATTTACAATTTAAATTTAAGGCTATCAAGGCAAGGGCACCTATAATTATAAAAACCATTGATGATTTCATAAACTATTATAAGCATTACGGGGTGAAAGTCCAACGATTGTTATGTGAGTATTATTTGCATAATCTTGTGTTGGATGGTGAAACAAAAAAGAACCCTAGCCCTTTTGTCGGTGATATCCAGCTTCAAGCATTTATCTCTTTTTCTATTAACCAGATAAAGTGGCTTAAAGCCTACAATACCTTCCAGAAACAGGACAACGAGTTAGATCTATGGGTAAGGGGTGAACCTAGAAACCCATCGCAACTGTGGAATAAACATAGAAGCTTAATGAGAACGAAGGGTGTGATCCAGACATTGGGACCTATTCACAGAGAAGTCATCCAACAAGGGGTAGAATACTTCCTAACCATTAAAGACCTTGCCATAGCAGCAATCAAATTTTGATACTAGACTTTCAATCGGAATATCCAAAATAGAGAGCCATTCAATTATGAAAATTTTAAGCTATTTGTTGATCGCTTGGTCACCTATGGTGACCTCATCTTGAGAGAATACCCATCTTAGTTATGATGTTGGTTTCAAATTCCAATCATCTGGTATCTTGAGCTAGGGTATAGAGCCTTATATGAATTTCATGAAGGTCGAACAGGGCATATTGTTTAGGTCATAGCTAGAAATCATGGTTTTAGACCACTGACTAAATATCCTTCTCTAGCCTATTCCCTAACTGCCTTTCATGTCAATTACAATGTTTTAATGAGGACATGAAAAAGGGTAAGCAGGGGGGTGTGTTAAGCATTGGAAAAGGTATGTAATTACCACTTATTTCTCTATCTTTTCCTTTAAATCATAACTTCTTTACATTCTAAGATGGTTATATGATAAAGGATTATCATAGAATTATGGGGAATTTTGATTGATGTAAAATGATTAATTATTGTCTTTTTCTATGCAGAAAGTGAAGAAAATGGAAAATTGCCATTCCAGAGGAAAAGACAAGGCAAAACCAACTGTTGTCCCTTTGACAAGAAACTACATCTAGACGAGGAAATCAAGATCAAAGCGCATGGACCAGGAAAAGGAAGGAGAAACATGGTATCAGCACAAGAGGACGAAAATATAACTGAAGATCAAATATATGGCACTTTGATCCTGAGGGATCATTGCCTCAAGGCTTACTTGTAATTCTAGTATTTCTGCCTGGCCATTATAAAAGGGGACAATGATGCTAGCCGAAGGGGCAGATTATTTTTTATTTATAGAATTTGTTGTTGCAATCTGAACTTTGATCATCGACTCTCTTTCAAGAGGAATAGCTGTAACTTTATTCTTATGATTAATACATAAACTTCGTTGTTGTTCCATTATCTGATCCTAGAGTAACTGCAGCAGTGCATCCCTAGTGGCTAAGGGCCCGACCCTAGTGGATCACTTTCTTTTTGTATCATTATTTTCCGATTACAGTCGTGTGTGGTTTGAGTTCCTTTACTTGCTTTATTCAGCAATCTTCCATTTCTAAACATTTCATTAACTCGCTCTGTTATGTCAAATTAGTAATTGAATAGTAAGATTATTATTTGCAACTAAAAATGTTATGTTGTTCATTCTAAAACAATATCACATCATCTAATATGGACATTTTTGTTCATTTACAGATTGACATTGCTGTTCATTTACAGATTAACATTGTTGTTCTTTTACAGATTGATATTGTTGTTCATTTAGCTACGATTTACCCATAAATGTGATTGTTGTTCATTTGATTACTGTTCCATTACAACTACAATTGTCGTTCCTTTATAACTATGGTTAATACTCTTTATGTTAGAATAAGATTACTGACTGCATAGTCATTGTGTGTTTACATTTGATTAGGTTTGCTATTCAATATTTCGTAGACTTACTTAGGTTTGTTGTTCCTTCCTTAGATTGCTATTCAATTCATTTACTAGTGAAAGGTTGTTGTTCAATTCCTTTCAGTTAAGATTAATGCTTAATTAATTCCTATATATTAAGCTTTGTTGTTCGATCTTTTCAATATATTAGTTGTTGTTCCTATTTCTATTAATTGAATTGTCATTTCAAGTATTTTCTTTGGTGTGAATAGAAATATCTACAACTGTAGCGAACATTGACTACTGTTGTCTAGTTCCCAGATTGGAGATCTTGTCTTTGATTGATTTTCATCTGCATCAGTTTACAAAGGAAAGAGTTACCATTACTGCATCCTTGACTGATGATTACTGTATTTTCTTAAGTGAATTATTTAGTTACAAAGCATTTAAGTTTCTTGCCATTTCAATTAGAGTTTGTTTCCAACATTTATTTACTTTGTAAAGCACTATACTGCTAGCATTACTCTTGAACAAGTGACTGCCTCAGAATGAGTACACTCTTGAGATAAAAAGTTGTACTTGGATTGATAGTTAATGTAGGGTAAATAGAGGTTAAAAAGACCCTTTTTACTACTCAACACTCGCGTTGTCCTTCAAACTCAAGAATATTAATGTTTCTAGGTTTTTCTTCTCCTTCTTCTGCAGTTACATTATAACATTCCAACACATGGCACAACTGGGTATTCCAATATGGATGAACCCATGCTACTGGTTATTAAGGTATTTTAAGGATCAAAACTTTGATTTCTTGAAGGGCCTCATCAATACACTCAAAGCCATATTTAAAGCTAAACATCAACAAGAAAATTTCCTTCAGGATATCCCAATCGATCATCCCATGTCACAACTGAGTTTCTAGATACCAGTTCATTGGGATGGTATCCAAAGTGTGACAAAAGATGTGAACCCATTCCCACTACGGTTCCTCTCCTAATTCCTTTGTCCATTGCACCAAATGCTCACACAGATTTTCCTTCCCAGATTATTTCCCTGTCATACGAGGATTAGCATACCCAAACCTCAACTTCATTATTCACTTGTATTCCTTCCAATCAGTGAAGTTGTCCTTACGCATACTTCAGCAACTGGTAAACATAGATTGAAGTGCCAAATCTAGCGCCTGGAATAGATTCTCTTCTGGCACATCCATATCAAACTTATCCAAAAAAAAATAACGTCTTCTAACCCATCATAATAAGGTAAATTCCTTACATCAGTGGATATGCATCAGATCAATTTCGTCAACATGTTACAACACGGCGAGGAGACTCCATGTAATTGGTTTTGGAAATGCTCTAGCTCATCATTAGAATCTAAAGTGCAGGAGCTATCCCTATCCCATGTGATCTATCCATCTACTGTAGGATTAATCCAGTCTTCATCGCACACAGTGATCTTATAGATTTGGTCAAGATCATCCTCTTCTTCATAATTGTGGATCGATTCCGTATATCACACACCTTCAATTGGATCCAATGGTACAATGAATCAGAGCTCCTTTCTTTCAAACGTCATCTTGCACTTCTTAAGATTAATAATACTGTCTGTATCAAAGGCCCAATCAATGACTAGTAGTGTAGGGTAAGGGTTATTATCGTCAACTACTGCGGTCACTTCAAAGTCAGCTAGGGCACTCGCTCCTTCAATATCTAGCATGACCCCATGGTTTTCCATGCGTAGCTGGATAGGAAACCACTGTAGTGTAGGTCTTCCCATTCTTTCCCATGTTTTCTTTGGTAGAACATTTTCATCACACCCTAGATCAAGAATTATCTGATCCATTTCATACTCTTCAATTTGTGTGGTTAGTCTCATTTCACAACTCATTCACTTCTTGCTTTTTCCCACTTTACGCACTGTGCGTTGTTATGGAGGAGTTTTAATTTTACCTGAAAAATTATCAATTAGTTCTTGTAGCCCTTCTACCACATTTCTATCCCATAAAAGCTTCATGCAAGTCTTCATACAAGTTTCTAGCAGCAAAGGATCTACATCCTATGCACCGCCATTTCTACTAGACTTCTCTTGACTTCCTCATGTAAAGGCTTTGATGAAGGTCTTTTTAGCTTCCATAAAGGTTTCCTTTGCACAACTTATATCAAATCCAACTTCCTTCTGAGGAGGCTTGCATACCTATGCTTCAGCCTCTGGCTACTTCCCTTTATCTTCTCTAGTGGTTATGCTACTTCATGTCATGATATTCTAGGCTCCTCCTTGCGAGGCTTCACTCTCATTATTTGGATATTCTTCATAGATGTTTGAGGTTTCTTTTCCTACCTCTTCACTATTAGTATGGAGCAATATTCTATAGCATGGTCAAACTATAGGCAATATTGACAGGAGGGGTGTGTCAGATTCTGATAGTCGTATGCAAAATGACCTACCTCTCCACAATTGTAACAAATAACCTGTCTGCGACCCCTTCCATCTCCTCCTCCTCATGCTCTTCCGCATCCTTGGAATCCACCCCATGCTGCACTCGTGCCCTGATCTTGAGGCTGATTTTCTGCTTGCATCATATACATAGGGGTCTACTCCATCATCAATTCATAGCTCCGACAATTACGCTCATCATGCACGACTGATTTATAGAAAGTGAAAAACAACTATTATGGAGTTTGCAAAAACTACTATAATAGATGACAATTATTAGTCATATATTTCCCAGGGATTTAACAGATAGTTCACCATAAGGCTACTCGGGTACTGCAACCAACGGTATTTAGTTGCTTCAGGGGGCCATGACCTTCCCCAATAAAGTAATTTAGATAGACTGGGCAAAGATCCTTATCATGATCATGGCCTTTACACTTCATGGACCAAACTTCTGCGCACACCTCGGTTTGGACTTCCTTTCACTTCTTAAGGCTCTTTAACTCCACGTGTAGGCTAGCTAGTTGTGATTGAATCTGTTGTACCCACAGATTCATATCATGCATTGGTGAAGCTTCCAACCTCATGGAAATATCCAAGGCTTGAACATGTGTTCCTATTTTCTGTTTCGAAAGTGTCAATATAAGATGATGTAGGAGTGAAGCAATGTATGAGTCTTTATATTTATCATCTGTAATTTTCATGTTAGCCTGTTGAATCAGACAATTCAATCATTCATCAAAGTCCCCCACGAACTCGTTTACCCTCTGCTGAATCTATTTAAATTATGTTATTGACTGGGCTTATGATTTGGGTTTCTTAAACTCATTGTTCAATGCTTGTTGGATTTCTAGCATAGTCGCATTAGGTTTATAAGAGAAAAACTTGATATACCAACTCAGTTCTCTGTCCTATAATGTTGTGACAGGCTGCACATTCTTCATATCATCATCAATGATCTATTGTGCCTTCCATACAACATCCTCGATGAATCAAAATTCCTCAGGATCTTTAGTCCCCAAACCCTTAAACACAAGCATATTCATTGTGTTAGCCATGTTAAATGATGGATTTGGAGGTGGAGGAGAAGGTATAGGTGTGTGAGGCAGAGGTGGAGGTGGAGGTGGGGTGGATGGATGAGGTAACCATGTGATACCCAAGCTTACGATTTTCAATGCGCTTCACGAGGTCCTAAAAATACCTCCTTCATCATGACTATCATATGATCCTAATAGTAGGCTATATTCAGAGCCTGAATCTGCATTCCTTCTGAATGATATCCCACCTTGGATAGTCCCAAACATCAATTTAAAGTCACAACCCACTTTTCACACAATAACATCTTAATCTAGGTCTTCAGGGATTTAAAGAACTTATCTCTCAGTCCCTTGAAAAACCTACGTTCTGCTCACTATAATTGGTGGACATATCGATTATGAACTCAACAATGAATCCTCCTAGGATACTATCGATCCAGTGATCAACAACTCATGCGATTTCATTTTTCGAAGCCTCCATGCGCTTCACTAGTTCTGGGGTCCACACAATACGGTCGTTAAGCTTCCACGTACCCTAACTATCCACTAGTTTGGATAGCCAATTATGCAATTTAGAAGGGAAAGATTAGAAGCATATATTGTGTTCATTTGTGAATAGGTATATATTCAACCACTCTTCCTTCAATAGACATGGATTCATGTTCTCATGAGCTGCAAACCCATGCAATTTCTAATCTATTCACTTTCCAATTTCTTTCTTATTGGGGAACCACTTATCAAACATTCCTCAAATAGATCTTAGTCCCAACAATAGAACCATTTTTTGGCTTGATGGGCCCTTACCCAAGTTTAGAATTAGTTGCGCCAACCAACAAAATCGTAAACTGTTGACTCTTTCGGCAACAACTAACATAGCGTAGGCTGTAGCCTCACCCGAGGTAGCATCGAGGGATGAGATAACTAGGTTTCTGCATCCAGAGATCTGTGTGATGGGTTCATGTGGCTTCTAGGGCTTAGTTGTGTCTTCGTGAACCCTAACCCTTCTGACACAGATAATTATAGTAATGCACATAAACAACATTTATACCTTCTTGAAGGTCTTTAAACATTCATGATATCAATAAATCATATTGATCTACTACTTTCGGTCATATGATAAGCATTCATTCATATAATTTTAGATACAGAGGAAAAATACAGAAACTACAGCTATAAATATAGATACATAGAGGCATAATTTATGTACCAAAACTATCTTTATTAGAGTATTCTCTCAAGCATAAGCTCTTGTTCTTTGCACACTCGATTGCAGGGGCCCACACACACAACTTGTCGACTTACCAAGGTCTTTGTGCACTTAGCTGTAGCAGCCTTCCCCTTCGCCTAAGAACAAGAAACAAACTTTGCTACCTTAGCTTACTACCCAAAAAAATGATCTTCTAAAATGAGTTAGCTCCTAGACTCGCTATGACCCTTCTATATATAAAATTTGCTTTTACAATACCATGGTCTGCAGAACATGGGGGGTTCTCAAATATTATTATCTCCTAACATCCTAAGGGACTAAAGTCCCTTTGAATCTTATTACCTTCGCGCTCCTCTTCCACAAATTGTGGATACTTTACAATTGTACAAAAGTTAAGTACCAAAACTTGACCCGACGGGACCCTATCCCAACATTGGTATACCAAAATATTTGAAGTGAGACCATCCTAGCTCTACAATAATTGTAATTTCCTGCGAGATTTCCTATAATTTTTTCTTACTACAATTCAATTGAAACACCTGAATTCTTTTTCTTATTCATCGTCCCTTAGAAAGATTCAAATATGGATTAAGAACTTATTTAAAGCAAAGTGCTATGATATTGAAGGCTCCACTGAAGAGAAGGGTGTTGTCGGAAAATTGAGAATGAGTAATATCTTTAACATTCTTGGCTTTTTTGAGAAGAGATATTCAACTGCCCATTCCTCCAATTTCTAAATTTATGCTCAGAATTTCGACAACTAAGATGTATAGGAGAGGAGGTAGGGGACATCCCCATCTTATCCCTTTAGAGGTAGAGAAAAAAGAGTGTGGATTCCCATTTATCAAGGCTTCTATCTAGGGGGAACCAATGCATGCATTTATCCACCTTGTAAATTGAGAAAAAAACCAAGCTTTTCAATTGATGAAAATAAGGACAAGTGACACACCCAATCAAATGTGTTTTCCATGTCCTATTTTATAACCATGACTAGTTCACCTCGTTGTTTGTTGGAATGGATTGCTTCTTGTACCAAGAAGATATTTTCCAAAAATTTTCATCCTTGCATGAAATCCACTTGATTTTCTAAAATAATCTTTATCAAGACCATTCTTAATCTCCTTGAAATTACTTTGGTTAAGATTTTGTAGGTTGAATTACACAGAAAAATTGGTCTGAAACGAGAAAAGTTTACAAGCTATTATTCCTTTGGAATTAAGGCGAGGAAAGAGGAGTTTGTAATTTCACCCCATTTTTCCTTTGTCTTGGATGAGTTTAACTTGTGCATTAAATATTTTTTTATCAAGGCCCAAAATGATTTGAAAAAGGCTTTGTTTGGATCTAGAGATGAAATGGCATATATAACTCCTCCTGCTAAATGGACCTAACAAGCCATTGATTTTCATGATCAAGGCCAATAGATGAAAGAAATGAGAGAAATTCCCTTTAAACATCTTGATCATTCTTCTTGTCTTCTGTATAAATATCCTTAAAATAACAATGTCCTTCTTTCTTCATTTCTTGAAAAGAAGTCACGAGGGCTCTGCCTTGAGGAGTTATTTTTTTGACTTGATTATTGATATCTATTACCTTGGCTTCTTTATGGAAGAAAGAAGTGTTTTGGTCCCCAAATTTTAACAATAGGTTCTAGGATTTTAGGCACCAATGTTCTTAATCCTTTCCCACAATAATGTGAATTCACTTATTTAGTTGTTTCTCTGAGTTGAGATGCACTAGAGAAATTTTGAGATCCAAAATTGGCCTCAAAACAAAAATGTAGAACCAGAATCAATTTTATAAGAACAAATAGGATTCAATATAAAGATGTCAATCATGGGGGATCATTCACCATTTTTGGAGTAAAAAGTAGAAAGATTAAAAATAAAAAAAAAGAAAAAACTACTTTTTCAACTCGTGTTTTCAACTTATATCCCTATGGTTTTAATCAATGTTTGAGAGGTAGCATTAGTTTGATGCATAATTTAATTCATAATCCAAGGAATACCCATGTTACATACTTTAGATGGATACTTCTACATGAAAAATGAGAAATGCATGAAAAACTTGATTATGATAACGTTTTTCCATGTATTTCTCATTTTTCATGTAGCAGGGTCTATCAAAAGTATGCAACATGGGTACTCATTGGATGAGGAATTAAATTTGCATCCAATGAGTGCTCCCACTTGAAATTGGACTAGAAATGTATGGAAAAAAGTTGAAATGTTAGTTTTTTATTTTTTTCCTCTAAATTTTGATGATGTATTCTAATTTTGTTTTATTATTTCCACTATTATTTTATAATACTCCTTAGTAGCCCAATTTTAGACCTAACAATTTCTCTAATGGAGTCTCTGTCACTATCCCATGATCTATTTTGACATGAAATAACTCCATCAGGGTAATAATTTCAGATTTTTCCTGACCTAGGGCTTTGTGTTTGGACTTGGTCCAAGACTTGAGAGTTGACTTACCCACTTTAAACCTAGATTCCCAAATGAAGGATGGGCTGCCAGATATTAACATTGACCAAGATTGAATAATTACTTCAGTCGCGCCTTCCTAACATAGCCATAAAGGATTGTTGCGAAAATGAATCAGGCCCAGATCCTTTAGGGGGATAAATCTCTAGCTCAATTAGCATGTGATTTAAATCTCATCTTTCTAAGATGGTTGACCTAAATTCGAGGTCTTTAAGAAGATAATTATTGTGAAGAAGAAATCAGTAAATTATTGTTGCAATATACCCTCTCCACTACCGCGATTTGACTATGTATACTTTTTTTCTTTGGAGTTATATCCACCATATCCTAGTCACCGAGAAGATCCTCCATACATTCAAGGAAAGGATCCTTAACCACACTACCACCCATCCTTTCAAACAAAAGAATGGTAATATTAAAGTCCTGCCCTGCCACTATGTTGTTTGTATGCTAACGATCTTCCTTCAAATTTAACAAGGATTCCTAGAAATATTTCTTTTCAAAGTAGATGGTCGAGGCATAGACTTTGATTATGGAGATTAATTCATTGGTATCCTTTTGCTTTAGTCAAACTTCTATACAAAATTTAGATTTAGTAGATGATTTTAAATTAAAGTAAGGCTCTGACCAAAAAATTCCTAGTCCAAAAAAGGCTTCAGTGGAACTTTGTGCTATTCCCATGCATTCCAAAATCTTCTTGATAGATTTAGCACTTATTTAGGCAATTTTGTTTCTTGCATAAATAAAATATGAGTTTTTTATTGCCTGATTATTTCTTTTACACATTGGGTTTTGCAAGGGTTTCTCATCCCTCTTATATTCCATGAAACTAATTTCATTTTATTTTGGGGGTGTTTGACTCACCTCCACCTTATTTGACACTTCCTTGTTCTTTTCTTTCAACAATTCCATGAACCTCTATTATCTATTGTTGATTCCTGAGTTTGATATTTTTAGTTTCTTTAGCCTCTCTTACCTCATTGCAATCACTTCCATATTCTTGGGTGGGTTGTCTAGCTCTTCGCTGGTGGATTCATTGCACCAGTTGGTTTTATTTCAAATAGTGTTGTGAGTTATTATCTTCCCTATACGTACCTCTAACCCTTGATGTTATATTATCACCTCTTTGCCTCTAGGATTGGGACTCCATTGATTATGTGAGGGAGTATTTGGGCTTGGAGTGACTACCAACTCATCTACAGGAGGTTCCACCTGTGACATCTCTCCTTGATATTTATTTTCCAATTCAAGTTTCCTTCATGGACCCCTTTTTTCTAGACTATATTGGTCAATTCTTCAACCCCTTGAAATTTAAGGGTAGAAAAGAGATTAGATGAGGTTTATGCCACATTTTTCCCTATTGGATATTGGTTCTTATTGGATCCTCCTTTACCCTTTCCAACATTTTTTATTTGAGTTAGGTTTGTTGTTCTTATGAGGGAGAAGGGCTAGATCTAGAAGATCCATGAGATTTTTTACCATCCCGAGCAAATATCATGATTTGTGACAAAAATTGCATTTAAATTGGAATTGTTCATAATCCAACATTTTTTTGTGCTTCCATTCTCCTTGAGTTAACATGATCTATATAGCCAAACCCTTTTTAAGATCAACCTTGATGCATACCTTAGCACAAGTAAATTATTGTCCTTTTGGCTCAGTGTGATCTAGATACCTACCAAGACCATTTCCAATAGCTTTGACACATTCATCACTCTAGCAAGAGAGGGAAAATAGAAGGAGATTCAAACAAAATAGAACCACAATGGGAATATCCTCATCAGGATCAAAATCCAGAGACCATATATTTAGATACATGCCTCTAGTTTTGAATAAAGAAGGACCGTTTCTGAAAACAATGCCCCTGTCCTCTTTCAACTCGAAGAGAATGGAAAATAAGCCATTTGCCACCACAATATCTCATAAGACCCCTTTCATAATTGTATTCGAGGATTATTCTGCCCATTGTTCCAAAGATGTAGGTGAAGTCCAAATTCCTGTAAACTTTCCTACCAGGGCTCTTTTTGAATATCTCAACAACATTCTCCTAAACTCTGCAGGGAAAGAAATTGATGGGATGATATCATAATTTTTAACAAAATGGGTGGGAGAGTCATTTGACTTTGGCCTTTTCATCATATTCGTGACACCAGATTGGAAGGTGTTCTCCTTTCAACATGGAGGTATGCTACCCTAGGGCACTAGCCATGAGGGATCAATGATAATGGCATTGACGGTAACAGATGTAGAGGCTAAGGTTTCAGAACCCTAGCGGAGCAAAGAAATTCATATCTATTTTTTATTTTAATAAGTTTCATTTTTAATTATTATTATTATTCATTATTATTTAACAAGCTTATTTTAAAGATATGTATTCAAAATTCCTTATACATGCATGAATAATTAATATTAAGAGCATTATCATTGAAATTTATTTTCCAAAATTTATACTAAAAAAAATGTTGTATCTTATTTAACAATAAGCTCATTTTTTGAAAAAAACGCCACTCTCTACAGATATTTGGAGATTGCATGAATGTGGTTAACTGGTTCAATTATGCTTAGAGATGTCCGTATTACACCCTGTGTCCTATTCTTGAAGAGATTTTCCTTTAAAAACATTCTTTTGATCAAATATCTCATTGCGAGATCTGTAGGGAATGGAACTCAACAATTGATGCCTTATCTAAAGAAGGCACTAAACATGCTCATGGCACATGGAAAATCATTGAAAAATTTGAAAATAATGCACAAGGGTACTATCACCATCCATTCATAGATGGCCTCCAAAATTATCAATAACAAACAAATAGAGGTTTCTCTATATATTTTTCCACTAATGTTTTTTAGGATCTCAACATCTAAATATTCAAAACGTTTTTTTCATATAGTGGTTTAGGGCATAATGTCATGGCAAGTTTTTGTGATCATGGGGCTTTTTATAGGCTCATTTCTCTTTTTTGGATATTATGATCCAATCACAAAAAATTCATAATAATGCATCGAAAGAATGTATTTTTTCATAAGTTAATGAGAAGTTGTGGTTTTTTTTTTCTCTATGAAAAAAAGGAAAAAAATAAATCATATTGGAAAAAAGAAATTCCTTGCATACATAAATAATAAGTATTCATGTCTTATAATTATAAAATAAAAATTAATTGTGTGTTATAAAAATATATCAATTTTATCTCTCTATTAATTTTTTAAAAATTAAAAGTAAATATAATATTTTTTTATAAACTTAAAGTATAAGTACAAAATTTGAAATTTGAAACTAATAAAATATAACAAATAATCCTTACCAACCCATATTGTTATCTTTGTTTTGTATTTAATTATGTTTTGTTTTTTGTTTTTTGGTCTTTGATGAGGTTTGAGGTTAGAATCTTAAGAAACATAGCACTTTATTATGAAGACATTTACCAATGAGCTTATAAACTCAAGTGTATATATGATGGACGTTGATTCCTAGATATTTGTATGAAGAAACTTCCTCCAAGGAGTTGTTGTCATAAATGAAAGTATCATAGGTGATTGTTTTGGATTTAATTATCACAATATTAGGTTTTTCGGTATTAACAATCATATCCCTATTGGAGGATTCTTAGTTGCTTGCCAACATGATATTGGGTCATTGCTAAAAGAAGAATATCATTAGCATAAAGGAGAAGTGTTATGATCATTCCAATGAGTGTGGATACAATGCAACCTTCATATTCCAAACACTCTTGTAGCTTATCATTGTATATGCCAAAAAGGGTAGGGGATAAGTGACACCCTTGCTTGAATCCAATATTGCATTAAATTTATTTTGATCAACCTTTAGTAGCCTCAGGCTTGGTAGTGACATTCTCATACAACCTTGTCACAACGATCCTCAACTCGAGAGAAACCATTATCTCTTTTAACCTCTTCCATAACTTTATTCTAGAATCAATGTCAAAATCTTTTCTAAAGTCAACAAATCAATATAAGAGATGAATTTTATTATTGCTTCATTCTTCTACGATTATCCTAAGAATAACAATATTGTCCATAGTTGAATGATATCTCCTAAACCTATCTTGGCATTTATTTCTTTACCATGGTTTCTAACACAAAGGCTAATCTTCTTTTCCAAAATAAGCCAATGTGACTTGACTAAAATGTGACTAATCATAATGGTCATGTAATTAAATGGAATGTTTATTCCTAATATTAAATATATGCACAACCTCGTTCCATGCCCAAGGCTTAAGGAAGTCTTGCTTCATTTCCAAATTAAAGAGCACATATATGTGGAGGAGGAGAATATGTTCTTCCACTTTTTTTTAAATTTTAGCTTGCTAGCCTTCACATCCTTGACTTTCCCATTAGTGAGCTGCTTAACCACAAACCCAATGTCTTCCAAAGAAAATATATCATCTTCTATAGGGTTATTGAAAATGGTGTCCATGGCATTACGGGATACATAAAGATTTTTAAGTTAAATATTTGAGTTCTTCATGGGAATGAAATGATTTTCTTTAGTCTTATGAATAATAATTTTCCTCCAAAATTTCTACGTTCAAAATTTAGATGCTTACAATGATGATGATAATGATATTGGTTAACATCCACATTTTCTCCTTAAAATTTTATATAATTTTTTAATATTATCTTGTTTCTATCAAATGATATATTTATTTATTTATTGACGGTTTAGTCAAGATTGGGTATCCTTATGCCATCCCCTATAGATTTGAAGGTGGTTTTGGATGGAGTTTAAGAAGATTTTAATAAGACTCTTGTATCCCATGTTTTTTAACTTGTTCATGATTATGCTCTCAATGGGAAAATACTTGTTTTTTGGGAATAAGATAAAGCATACTTATTTTAATTTTGAGATTATAATCTATAAAAAGATCTTTTATATGCTTTATCTTTTCTGATAATTATTTAAAGATATCACATTCCTAAATTTCACATCTATATAAAATAACAAGAAAAATAATTTGCAATTGTTTTCAAACTTATAATAAGCTTTCCACCCTATATTTATCACATTTTCAATATTATAATTCTAATTTATCTTATGATAAATATTTTATATAAAACACTTCAAATTATCATTATGGTATAAAAAATATGATAAATTATTTTATTGAATTCAATAATTTTAACAATCATATTTATATTGAGGCAAAAAAACCATGAAGATTTTTGTTTAACTAATTCAATTTAATAAAATGAATTACGTAAAAAGACCGATCATTTCAGTCAGCATTCCTACACCATTTTCTCATTCACTTGTATCATTATTTTATTTTCCACTTTTATCGTGAAAAAAATAATCTAAAAATTCCTTTCATTTTCAACTTGTAACAAAATATTAAAAAATTCCATTCATTTTCAACTTAAAATATCATTAGCCCTTCGCAACTTTTCTATAATTTCGCATGTATCCCATGTATTAGCATGTATTCCATGAAAATTCTTGCTGGCAAAAATTATATAAATTCTTCATTAGGAAAACATTATCATTACAATCGAGAAAAATAACAATAGCTATGTTGACCAGAATATTTATATAATTAATTTAAATTAGCTAAATTAATTTATTTATATAAAATTATTTTATAATTTAAAATATACTTATTAATTTTTTTAGATAATTATAATAATATATTTGTCAAGAAATGTATTAATATAAATGTCAATTCCTTTCATTTTCCAAAATCTAAAAATATATATAATTAGCATGCTTTCAAACATTTCAATTATATTCGAGGTTTAAGTCGATAAAATCGACAAATGAGTCACAACAGTGTTGAAATCCAAAAAGTGTCATTTAGTACTCATCAACATTGGCAAATGAGTTGGAGCAAGCTTACAAACATTAAGCTAATCAGACTTTAAAGTGTCAACCATCTTATGAAGTGGACAGCTTTGGAGAGGAAGAAGTAATGGTTTAAAATAGGTAATTCCTCTCGACGATGTGAACAACACTACAAAGCATTGAAAAATAATAATTAACCAGTGAAAAAAAAATAATGAGAAAAAATAATTATGTAATATGGTGATAAAAAAAAATTGGAAATTTAATAGATTTATGAGATCATATCAATTAAATGGTTGATCAGTATTTATAAAAAATAAGCATTTTAACAGTAAGGGATAGTTAAATTGGTTGAGTTTCGGTTTCTAAGTACCTTGCCAATTGGGAAGTCATAGGGTCAAATCTCCTTGATGCCTTTGGGATTAGGCCCGACCAGGTAAGCCAACAAGTAGATAAGCCAACGAGTAGATCCCTTCGGGTTGATCTACTCAGATTATTCCCCGTGGATGTAGCGCCCAATCAATGATGACCATGAACCACAGTTGAAAAAAAATTAAGCATTTTGAATTTAATTATATTATTTTAATAATTTTATATGATTATATTAATTAAATAGTTGATGAACATTTATAAAAGATAAGTAATTTAATGAATTTAATTATAAATATTTTATTAATAATAATAACAATAAAAAAACTATGTTACTAAATGAATAGCAATTAATATTCTTGCTATATTACTTTTTCTTAATTCTAAAGTAAAATGTCATATTTCCAATTTATTAGTTAATATGTATATAGGCAATATAGTTAAATGAATATTATCAAATATTGCATAAAGAGTAATAGAACATGGGTGGGATTATTGCAAATCGATTCCAAACACCAAAACTCCAAAGTCCAGAGTTGGTGATGGGACTTGCTTTCATATTGCTTGTATCCTCCTACACTACAGGCGTATGGGTGATCCTTCCAAAGCTTTGAACATAGGTGGGACTGCTGCAAATTAATTCCAAACACCAAAAATCCAAAGGTCGGAGTTGGTGATGGTATTTGCTTCAATTTTTTTGTATCATCCTACACTATGGGTGTATGGGTGACCCCTCTAGAGATTTGAACACGGGTGGGACTACTACAAATCAATTCCAAACACCAAAACTCCAAAGTCCAAAGTTGGTGATGGGACTTGCTTTCATAATAGTCAATTACTGACATTTACATAAATTATTCAAGTTATATTTTCATGAGGTTTTGTTTTATAAGGTGCAGAAGAATTCCATCGAAAGGGAGCAATGTCACTATAATGCATGGAGGTGGCTTGTGAAGATTTAAAACTAGCACTTTATCGCATTCCAATTGGTAAAGAGTTCAATTTTCCTCTGAAAGAAAATGTGTTTATAGAATAAAGAACCCGACACTTTACAAAGCACATAGTTGAACTTTATAGCTCATTAGTATATATAGCACTTTCATCATATGTTGAATGTAGATTTGTTTTTTTAATATGATGAAATCTACATCCATGAAGTTAATTTCAAGTGTGTAAACAATTAGTGATGAAATATAAATGAAACAATTTTACGAATTATTACTACTCTATCAACAAAGAGTAGCGTTAATGTATGTTTTAAAATTTCAATAATAAAACATATATGACACTTTTAAACAATAGTTTCTTGTTGTGATTAAGTCTTTTATTTTATACACTTTATTTTTACCTCGTTGTTTTTAAATCCCTATTCTTAGTTGTAAAATAAAGTGGTAATGATTGATGTAGGAGCATCTTTGGCTTAAATAAATATGCATGGACTAATTTTAGTTAATATAGAGGGTGAAACAAGAGTATTGTTACAGTTTCATGACTCCATATTTCTGTTATAGTGTTGGAACTGTGTCACTTCTTTCATAGTGCTACAACTCACCCATTGTTGTTACAATGTTGTGACTCCATAATTGCTGCTACATTGTTGCAAATCCACCATTGTTGTTACAGTGTTGTGAATCCATCATGTTTGTGACAATTCCATGACTCTGTCATTTCTATTGCAATGCTATGACTCTTCCTTGTTGCTAAATGTTATGACTTCATCATTTTTGTTACAGTGTTGAAACTCTATCATTGGTATTATAATGTTGTAACTCTGCTATTGCTACTATAGTGTCGCAACATTGCTAAAACACCATGGATCATAGCTTGTTGTGATTCCATGTGTCTTATAGAACTTCATGGAAAATTAGTGGGCCACCTATTTGAGGAAATAATGACAGGATTGGGAAACAAATGACGAAGTTGAATTGCTACAAGTGTCCAGCTTCCAAAATGACATTTAAGAGAAAGTATGGATATAGGCTCAATAGAAAAGAGAAGAAAAGTAGGAGGAAAACTAAAACATAAAGGAGATTGTGACACTGGAAATGAATGGAGGAAGACATAAAAGATGGTGAATTGGTTGAATTTGGTGGTGACCAAACAATATGTATGTAGATTCACATTTCATAAAAGGAATGTGTATATATTTTAAGAATAAATTGATGTGTATGAATAAGAAATGGAAAATTTTCTATTATATGTTATATTGTTTCATATAACTCTCAATTCCTCATTGTTTTTGTTAGTCTTCCTCATTGATTTTGTTAGTCTTTAAATTCAGTTAGTGATAGCATATAAGTAGGTGTTTCCTTTAGTTGGTTGTGTAAAGGATTTTAGGGTCACCAAATCAATGATTCAAAATAATATTATATTAATTATCGAAAATTCTATTTAGATGAATAATGTTACGAAATTTAATTGATATTCAATTAAAAATAAATTTCCCTAAGTTAAACACAACACTTATTTTTCTGGATGATAATGAGATTGGAAGGGAATTTCCACAAGGTTATACTTTTCATTCCACATAATAGTCACATGGTACTGAAGAATCCTAGTCATAGTGGAACATTGGTGTGATCTTGTTATTTTTGTATGAACATCAACTATGTGTATCACCAAGACTATACCTAACTGACATATCTTGAAAACCCAAGCCAAGCATCTTCAAATATGTAGCATGTCAAAGTGTCACTTATCCATATGTCATATTGCATCATCACAATATATATACAAATTCAACCTATCATGTAGCACTTCAACATCAAATAAGAAAACACTTCAATTCATAAAACGTGCACCACGCACACAAAAATTGTCTCATATATACATTTTTATTAAAATGGAACAAAATTCCCAATAGACAAAATGGAATCTCGTGCCTGAACATGGAAGTATGGAATATGGTGCACAATATAAAAATGTCTCGAATATACAAATTCCATCTCATTCCCAAACATACAAGTATCGTTGAAAATTTGGAAACTCCGGGATGAATTTCTAAAAATAGAAAATCTCAAGTGTGTATTTTCAAAAATAGTAAATCACCATGCATCAATTGGTAATCAAATATTTTTGATGGAAAATCCATTTTGATCATCAATCAATCTTAATAGTTCAATTTCGACTTAATCATCAATATTATATTATTTTTCTTATCATACTATTATTATTATTATTATTAAAAATAAATTCAAGCCACTCAATCATGGCTCTCAATAATGTTCTCTTATACTCTCATTATTGCCATGGAATATTCATCTTACACTCTGATTAATGCTCTTACACTCAATAAAATCTTGTCGTAAAAGACTCCTCTTTCACTCTCTTACGCTCTCATTAAAGCATGTCATATAATATTTCTCTTATGAACTCTTTAATGCATATGTTACATGCTCTCTTAAAAGCGTAAATTACAAAGACATGTGTACCTCCTTAATGGCATGAGTTAAATTTTCAAAATGGGCATATGTTACTCTCCATCTTGGCATGCAGGTTACTCCTCCTTTATGGAATGGATTCATTTCTCCTCTTATATATATGTGTCTCAATCTTTCTCCCCTCTCTACGTGTATTTTGAAAGAATAATTCGAACTTGACAAAGAGTTGGAAAGAGTTGAAGAAGATTGTGAGAGAGATACTCGAGAGTAAAAGAAGAACTTGGTGAGCCAAGGTTGATTCAATGATTCAGTCTTTTAGTCCTGATTCAGTTGAAGGGAAGGTTGATTCAGTGTGTGCATCTATTATTGCTACCTGTGATCGTCATGCTACAACTTTTTCAAATTTGGTGTAACTTATTCTTTTGACTTCTCATTTTACTTTGTATCTCTCATGAAACTTTGATTTCTAATAGAGGAAGAATCTAGTTGGGTTTTCCTCCTTATGGGTTTTTCCCTTGTCATTGGACCTAAATTCTCTGTGTCTACTTGTGTTCTTGGTTGTCTTCTATTTTTCATATGGTTTATATGGTGTATTTTCTGTCTACAATTGTTTAATTAATATTGTGTAACAAATAAGTTTTAAAATAAGTAAGTGTTGTAGCATGAAACATCAAAATTTCAAAAATTATGACATATGATTCCCTATATATAAAATTTCTTTCATTAGTCACTCATTAACCACTTCCACCCTCAACACCCTCATTTTCATCCTAGAAGTTTATCTTTCTCCTCTTACTAGAGAAAGTAGCTCGCGTTTTTTAATTTTTCAATGTGTTCCATCTATTTGGGGATTCGAGAAAGAAACATCATTCTCATAAGAATTATCATACTTATAGACTATTATTTTATAATTAAAGCCAAGAAAAATCATTGTAATTCATACAATCAATAACAAGGGTGTTTCCCTCCTTTGCAACCCCAACCTCTGTCAAGAAATCATAAAGGTAGAAATATTTTCTTATGTTGATAATTACTTGTGATATTATTGTAGTTTTATTATCATCTATTTATGTTATTCTTTTATCTTTAATTCATCAAGAAATCATCAAAACAAGACATGAAGTTAACCGACATCAGATGCATGCACTTAGCCAAGGATAAAACCCCTCTTTATGGGAAAACCCAGTCAAACTCTTCCGTTAATTACATTGAGATATACCAAGACCTTAGACTTGACCAAAATACCTTTTTCGTCCACCAAGTCCTCCTTCCAATATGGTTCAACAAACTTTAGTAGTCTCTTCTTATTGAGCAGCTATAGTTGAGAACAACCCATAATTCGATCCCTGTCTACTCCATAATTTTGGCCCAACAACAATCCAACAATGTTGCACGTGTGAGACAAGGAGAGATTAAATCGACTTCCTTTCGCTTGAAAATACCTTCCTTATTCTTCGTTAGGGTTTCCTTCCTCTTCCTTGAACTTCACATCCTTTTCTACTTCTAGAAACTGCAGAACAAACTTGTTGAGTTGATGCTCTAAATGAGGTCAAATTACTTCCTTTATATAGTGATTGCGTGAGGTCAAATTCCCTTGATGAGGCCAACTTGTTTTTCTTGAAGCCAACTTTGTGGAAGAGACGTAAAAGTCCTATTTTACATTAAAATAAACTTATTTCTTCATAGATGAAACCCAAGAATGGTCTTTAACATTATGACATGGACAAGGACACTTGAAATAAACCGTAGAAGCCTACAATGGAGGCTTTGACCTATTAACCATTGACCCAAGAATGAAACCCATTCTTTAATAAGTCAAATTATTTTATAATAAAATTTATTTCCTTTCTTTTGACAAATACATTACATCATGACTCAAATGCAATGAAGATTGATACTAGTTACAATTTTCAACACTCCCTCTCAACTAGTGAGGTATTCATAATTACATATATACAGAGGTACACAGATGATCTCAAAAATATATAATATATAAAGAGTTCACACCCCACTCAGTGCTACATATTAGATACCTGACCAGGGTACACTAATCAGGTGGGACTAAAGTATGTTCAAGGATTAAACCTCTATAGGTACCATCGGGCTTCCACTTTAACACCAACCCATGGATCTAGGTGTGTATCCAAGGTTAGAGCTCTATGACCAATTTCACCTCCCTAATTTAGGACCTATATATCAACACATATGCCATGCATATATCCTCCCAAGCATATTGTTCCCACAAGATGCTTCGTCTATCATTATCAACCAAATTACATATATATCCACCACTCTGAACGTTCAACGTTTTGACAGAGAGATCCTACACAGACACAACCCCATTCAGTGATAAACCTTCAAATATATATATAGGTAAACACAAACCTTTGGGGTCCTCAATCATTCTGATGCTACTTATATCATTATCAATATACCCAAAAAAAACTTGTCGAAATATTTATTCTTCTTTCACTTTTTCAGTAGCATCAAATACAAATTCAGTTTGCTTTTCAAATCCGTTTCATGAACATCCATCTATAGTTCTTTTATTCATTCTCCAGTTTCATTATTTCTTTAAGGTAATCATTATGACTATCATAATATGCCTTCCCTCTCAACTGGGTAGATGTACCTTTCCTAATCTCCCTGTCAACTTGGGGATAACAAAAACATCATACATACTTCATTCTTTCTCATGTCACCAAGGTCATCTTGATCATCATCATTCTTATAGCTTCCTTTATCATGCTTATCCTTCTTATCATCTTCAATTATGAACCTCTTCAACATCTTGAAGATTATGCACCTACGAAACTTTAATATCAAGTACCACCAAATACAAATATTCATAAGCATGAAGTCAACTGTGTTATTACAATGGAAAGATCAAAATGTTTAGGCTTTAGACATCAAATAACAAAACTTAGTTAGGTTCATAATTGACAAGGGTCACATCCTTTTACATGTTATACTTCAATATCTTTCTAGGATTTTTTCATTAACCCTAGACTCCATCTTTGAGACACAAATCCTTAGATAACAATCGAATAAAAATCCAATCATAGTACTATATATATAAGGTTTCAACGGTATGATATTAGAATTAAATGTCAGACTCTACTAGGGTTTTTCTCAAACCCTAGATTTTATCATAACAGCTAAACAATATCATCATGCCCTAGAATATCAATCTCTATTATGGTTTTTCTACAAACTCTAGATTTCACAGACTGAAACATGAATATCAACAATTAAGTTAATATACTTTCATATACATACCTAGGATGTACTAGACTTTCACATAAATATCTCCTAGATAAAACCAAAACATCAAGGCATCAAAGTTAGATATACAACAATTTTGACCATACTAGGGTTTCAGTCATGCGAAAGAATATAAACCTAGGATTTCATTCCTAGGATCTTACTTTATTTATTACAAGGGTTTTGTTCATAAACATGAAACCAACAAACCCTAAAAATATAGGGTTTCATTATATGACCTAGATATTAATAGTAAGCCCTAAAGGACTAGGATTTTACAACATTACCAAAACCTTAAATTTCAAAGGAATAGTATTTC
The DNA here is from genome assembly GCA_000404065.3 of Pinus taeda. Taxonomy (NCBI): domain Eukaryota; kingdom Viridiplantae; phylum Streptophyta; class Pinopsida; order Pinales; family Pinaceae; genus Pinus; species Pinus taeda. The sequence continues at coordinate 107,279 of APFE030146122.1, forward strand.
ATCATATGTTATGGAAAAACCCTAAGAAGACTAGGGTTTCATAATCAACATTAACATACCCTCAGCCTTAATATTTTAGCGTTTTATAGTGAACACTGAGGGTTAGTGCTTCACAAGAATGATTAAATGACAATACATCATATAACGACGTTAGATTCAATCTAATGATTATTCACCCTAACAAGAATATTTGTGATTTAAAAATTTATAAATAGATATGTTAGTAGTGTAAGGAGAATTTTAAAATAAGAATGATTTTATCTTTTGTATGAAGAGGATCTTGTAACAAAAATTGGAATCTAAGACATACCTTCAGTTGTTCTTTAACAAACCTTATATGACTTCAGTTTTTGAAGGGCTTCCTTTGCAACATGACTTCTTTCATGATTTAAGTCTTTCCTTTGAAGTCTCCTTCGTAACTTTTGTGTATTATGCAAGATTTCCTACCAAGGAAATTTTTTGGTAAATTGATGAAGGCTCCCTCCTAATCGAGTCTTTTTGAGGGATACATATAGCTTAAACATAGTTACTGATCAAACAAGAAAATTACCGACTACTCATTTTTTGAGGTAAGAAAAAAAGCACCTAATTTTCAAAAGTGGTTATTTAGAATAACCTTTTTTTAGAGCATATTTTTGGCACTTAAACTTTTCTTATGAACATTTGTTTTTTAGATGTGAGTGATTTTCATGTTGATTTTGAAAAGTGTTGATGCAGCATCAACCCTCTTTTTTAGAGGCTTTATTTTGACACTTTACATTTTCTAATGTCTTCTTCTTCCCCAAGATATTTATTTTTAAGTGTGTTTATGTATTTGTGTTTTTAAAATTTTTCTTTTCAATTTTTTTTTTGTAATAAAATCTTCATTTTTTCGCATAGTTAAAAAAAAAATGGTCAATATTTTAAAGTTAGGATTTATTATATGTTTATGTATTCTTAATTAATATTTCAATGGACATTAAATAATTGTTGCTAAAAAACCAATATTTTAAACATATGACAAAAAACACACATTTGCAATATAAATATAATAAAAAAATACACATTTTGAGATTTTTTGTTAAAAATGACATGTTAAATAAACAATTTTTATGGGAAAATGTTAACAAAAAAACTTTAAAAAATAACATTTTTTATGAATTTTGTGTCAAAAATTAATAGTGATCACTGACTTTTTGTTAAAAATAATGATTCACATAAAAATTAAAGTGAAAATTAGATAATACAAATATTAAAAATATAACAACAACAAGGAAATACTCATTTTTCTCATAAAATCTCAAAGTCTAAACATTACAAGTAAAACTGATGAATAACTCTCAAAATTGAGCTTTATTTGCAAGCATAACTTAAACTTAATCAATAACATCAACTAATCCATGTCCAACATCTTCTATACCTTTATTAATGTCTTCTTCCATAATATTTTCTACTTCATTTTGGTCATTGTCCTCTTCTAATGGATCTTTCATGTATGCAAATCTTCCAAAGTGTCATTTTCCAATCATTCCATGTAATGGTTGTTGTGGTTTCTTTTCCTTTTTTGCCCCATGCTATTCATTAAATTAAATCCCTTTTCCTCAAACCAACTTGTTTCATTTCATTTGGAAGAAATTGAAGAGAATTAATTCTTTGTTGAATAAAATTGCATTGTAATAAGTTTTTTTCAATGAAAATGCAATTTCTGCCTTTCTGTATGCAACATGCTAGTTTTGTAACTAATCATCAAGAAAAAAAGAAATAAAAATATTAAAATATAAAATTTTATTATAATAATACTTACGTGAACCCAAGAATAAATCCAAAACCCAAACTCCTTCATTTGAATATATATCTATAAGATAGTTAATCAATGCTTGCGGTGTTTGATAAATGTTAACTATCTCTCCTTTGCACTTTTATCCTCATATGTTGGTTTTCTTATGACAACATCATGAACTGATATTTGACTATGACTCTTTCCATATGCTTGATTCAAAAGAATAGGCTTATATCTATCATATTTTGTCCAACATTTAACATGGATGAACTCATAATCATTTATAATAATATGATCTTTGGAGGAAACAATATTTGACCTTTTCTTGTAATGTGATATACTAAAAGTTAAATTCACTTGTACATAAATATTTTTTTTTAACATTAATCATGAACACAATTTAATGTCTTACCATGTAAGCTACATCCTTGAGTTTTCTTTTTTGTTGACGCATTTTAATAATATTGCAAATTGTGTGTCTGAATGAAATGTCACCAATATCCAAAGTCGTGATGTTGTGACTCCTTGAAAGCTCATAACCACTTTACTAAAATTTTGATAGGTATATTGCTCACTATCATATCCAATGTCTAGGAAATTGAAACCATGAGGATATCTGTAATAACTAGCGTATATTCCCTTTTAGGTATGAGTTTTGCAATGTCTTCATAATCACCTTGTATTATTTGGTATTGGATAGTTTGAAGCTTATTCCAAATGAAATGAGTAAGAGTAGGATCATGTTCAACATTCCTAAGACACTTCTTTCTTAGCCTTTGCATTTTTATTTTTTTCAATAAAGCTTTTGAAAGTTCTTGGTACTCAATTTTCTTCCTTCTTCGACATCTTTAATAAAATAAAAGATAGATATATCTATATATATAATATATATATATATTATATATATATATAATATAATATATATATAATATATATATATTTATGTATAAGTAATTAAATAAAAATAATTACATATGAATAAAAGAAGTACAAATAAACATACCTTATTTAATACAAGATATAAATATTTAAGTGTAGTTGTAGAACATGATTCTGGGTAGTTGTGCACAACATCATCCCAACTCTCTTCATTCCACATTTTCACCATATCTTCTTGTATTTCATATAAATCTTCTTACTAGATAAATAAAGTAAAATTGTTAATGTAGTGATATGTATAACAAATAATACCAACAACAATATGTTATATTTAAAAGAAAATTATAATCCAAGAAAAAGTAAAAGTAATTCAACAAACCTACTTTTGAAATTCTGCGTACATTTCATCCATTGATAAGTCACCTAAGTTCACACGGCATAGTATTGATTTGATTAGATTCTCATCCTTCTGTCCTTGCATTGTTCTCCAAGGTGTGACAGTCATATCATCTGGAAGTTTCTTCATTTCAGGACTTTTCTTACTGTTGGTACATATTATGGGTTTACACTTTTTAACATTCTAATTTTTTATGTTAATATTCTCCCACCGATTGAAAATCTCATCAATCAATTTTCATATATCCCATGTTCTAAATGCCAACTGGAAAATGTTATCCATGCCTCTGAATAAATGTGAATTTACTTTTCCACCTTTTGAATTTATTTTATCCTCATTTTGATAACATGTTTTCATTAAACATTCCTTCCAAAAGCTAAGAGTGAAATTTGTTTGATCCCCAACACATTTTTCTACAAATTCATTATGAATAAATCTTACCCTTCGATGAAAGTCATAGACATTCTATATCCATTATCTACACTATGATCCCATTGTAATAAATTTTCTTCAGTTCCTATTAAACCAGCGTAAATGATGCATCTTACTATTTCAGAAAGAGAGTTATTGCGATATTCCTCAATAAGTTGTGTTTTTGCCTCTACTAAATGGTTCCCTCCATTTACATAATATTTATATTCAAAATATTGTTTCCTATCAAATGTTTGTTTGTTGAAAACTTGATTTGGATCAACAAGAACCACATAATCCACCACATGCACATATGGATTGAACGTAAACAATGTTTTCAGATTATGCACATGTAGGTGATGTGCCTTTCTAATTTTATATTAAAATTGTCCGTAATTTTGCCTATTGAATTGGATGACATTAAGATAAAAATTTTGGCCACCATTAATTAATTTATTCTTCCTCAAGTGATTTCGAATGAGATTTTGTTTTGTTTTAATAATGACATCCTCTAACTTAGCACCTGGTGTTATGATTCCTCTGCTTGCTTTGGAGATTTCACTTTGTTCTTCACTGTTGCCCATGATTTTCACAGATTGACCAGCATTTGATTTCATCTTCTTACCAGTTAACATATCTTCTTCTTGATGAATAAGCTCTTCATCAACAACTGGAAGAGAGATAAATGTGGCCATTTTTCTTTTCAGTGTTTTATTTCTTTTCTCCTTTGCAACAATAGTTCTAATCTCATCCTCACTATTGGTAACATATTTTTCAGCTTCAACTTCCACATCTTCAAAAGAAACATGTTTAGCTTTACTAGATTGACCCACCTTAAGGATTCTTTGTTCATCCCATGTATGTAATATTGCATTGTCATGATTTATTTCTCTTTTCTTCCTTCTCCTTTATTCTTTTGTCTCTGTGTGGAAACTATTGATCACGTTCATAATATTTGGCTCAATATAATAAATGCACTCCAATATGATTGAAAGAATCCTTGGAAAATCATGCGAAACAAAATACAATATGTGAATGATCAATAATTTATAAAAAAATTAATTATCCTTATAGTAATGCATAACATATAAATATAAATAAGCATACTTACAATGTTTTTTGCAATGTTGCTTGTGATTTCTTCACACAACTATGTAGATTCTCCATATGTGTCATACTCGATGTCTGAGAGATGAATCTATCATTTTCACGTGTATTGGTCAATCTTACAAGAACATAAACAATGTATTTATTTGGCACTAAACATGTGTCTCATACTCTAGCCATCACCTCATATGATTCACCAAAGTTAATCATATCACCATACAAATAGATATTTACACCATTATCAATTTCATTGTCTTTAAGATGCCATCAAAAACTTATTTTATTTATTTCTCATGCATTCTTCCATTCTAAAATAAGCTTGATTATACTTGCTTGACTTTTATTATGTTTCTCATTTTGGGTGTGTTCATAAGTATCCATAGTGCATCCAGCTGCAAGTTTAGATGATGTAATTACTATCCTTGGTCCAGAAACATTCACAAAGATATTCTTTCATGTCATTTTCCTGATAAATAGTTAATTAAAAAACAGATATCTTAATTAAACAAATTTGTTTTTTTTTTTTAATTTGATATAAATTACAATTTAAATTTATGTTTTTTTTTAAACTATAAAATAATAATTTTTTAAAATAGTTATAGTATTCTAAAATGATGCATTATATATATATATATATATAATACTATATTATATATATATATATATTATTTATATATTATATATATATTATATATGTATATATATTATATATATATATAATATAATATATAAATTTATATTATATTATATTATTATATATATATTATATATTATTTAACAAAAAAAGAATTTGTTTTTTTTTTAATCTAAAAATTAGTAAAATTTTAATTTTTTTTTAAATAGTGACTAGAGGATGGCATGCGGGGCCGTCAGGCTGAATCAACGCCTTGGCCTAGCTATAGACTGATGGTTTGCGGGTGGGCCTGCAGGGCGCGAGCAGGCTTGCCTGCTGGCCTCCGACCTCTAGTTGGGTCAAGGGGTTGATTCCTTCAGCCCAACGAGTGACCTAACGCTCGCAGCTAGGCTTTCCCGAGACCTGCGAGCCCTCTCGCTTGCCTCCGACCCCCACTTTCTAAAAATAACATAAGTTTTTTAGACAAAGAACTATATATACAATTTTTCATTATATATATATATAATATATATATACTATCTATCTATTATCTATATATATATTATATATATATATATTATATATATATATATATAATATATATTATATATATAATATATATATAACATATTTTTCATGTTAAAGAAAAAAAAAAAATAAATATAACTATTTTTATGGGAATTGCTTTTTTTCTGTTTTTTTTTGTTTTCGTTTGTGGAGGAAGCCGCAACCCTAAAAAAAATAAAAACCTTATGTTTTCTCCTAAAGATCCTAAAAATTTGAGTTTTTTACATCTTCTTCACGATAGAAATATAAAAAAATAGGGTTTTTTATGTGGTTTTTCCCGTAAAATACGATATTGCAAAAAAAACAGTTAAAAAAGTTAGGTTTGGAGCATAAAAACCATAAAAGAATAGATTGTCCCCAAATTCATCTTTAAATGGTGAAAATAGAAGGAAAACTAACAATTCAAATGTTAACAACTCTTGTTCAATGTGTTATTGATTTCAATGCGATGCCTCCACAAAATTGCTCCAAGCATTTTAGAAAAACTGAGAAGACTTGATGTAGTGTGACAAATAGAAACAATGATTGTTATTATATAATGAAGATTGTGGGATTGCTTTAGCTCTTATTGAATGTGGGATTACAATTAAAATTAAGAAAATTAATATGCAGTTAATACTATAGTTTTAAATAAACTTTTATTCAATGTCGGTTAAAAAATAAAATATAAGTGAGAAAAAAAATAATTTAGTTACGTAGTCACTATTAAATAATTTAAATAAAAAAATCATTTTAGTTTTGAAGGAATGCATTAGAGGATTATTTTTGTGGATATTTTGAATAGAAAGTAGGGTGAAATTTTTCGAGACCGAAAGTTTAGTAAAATGTTTTCAAATACACTTTAGACAAAAAATTTGGAGGGAAATATTTCAAACAAATTTTGGAGGGAAAATATTTAGCAAAAATTTTGGGGGAAAACTTTGTAGGGACATTTTTTAGTGAAATTTTTTGCAGGGAAATTTTAGAGGGAAATTTTCAATACTTAAGTTATATATTGTCGCATTTGTATCATTCAACATATTTTGTTTCAAACCCATGGATTGTTATGGTAATGAAAGTTTTATTTCTACATCATTAACATCTTCGTCACACAACAACTTTATTCATATTGATGAACATAAAAAGAATTCGTTCACTATGAATAGACAGTCAAATTTTCCACTTGGTCCTAATCTTAAGGATGGTAAGAGCAAGATTGATGAAGTGCAACAAAAATAATTTTTTGTAAATCGAGTCAATTATTCCACTTAGTCCTAATCCTAAGGATTATGAGAGCACCTGTGATGAAGGGCATGATGAAGAATTTCCATAGTCAAAATTTCCACTTCGTCCTAAACCTAAGGATTATGAGAGAACCATTGATGAAGAGAGCAATGAGAAATTTCCAGAGACAAGTTTTCCTCTTCGTTTCAATCTAAAGGATTATGAGAGCACCACTAATGAAGGGGGGGGAGAAGAATTTCTAGAGTCAAATTTTCAACTTTGTCTTAATGCTAAGGATTATAAGAGTGCCACTGATGAAGGAGGGGATGAAGAATTTCCAATAAATAGAGATTCAAAGCTTCCACTTAGTCCTAATCCTAAGGATTACGAGAGCGCCAATGAGGAAGGGGAGGGGGAGGATAAATAATTTCTAGCGAATATAGATTGAATGCTTCCACTTAGTCCTAATCCTAAGGATTATGAGAGCATCACTAACAAAGGGGAGGATGGAAAAATTTCATTAAATATAGATTCAATGTTTCCACCTAGTCCTAATCCTAAGGATTATGAGATCACCACTGATGAAGGGGAGGATGAAGAATTTCCTACAAATGATAATTTGACTAAGAATAGAGAGTCATATTTTCCAATTAGTCCCAATCCTATCAATTATGAGATCACCGGTTATGAAGGGGTGGATGAAGAGTTTATTGCAAATCATAATTTTAGAGGTGCATATGTAAATAATGCATTTTTTGTAACTGGGTGTTTCAAAGGCACTCATTGTGATGAATATTTGAATCCTCCAAGGGAATATTTCAAAAGTGTGGATGAAGATAGTGAAAATTTTGTCTGAGTCAGGAATTGAAAAGTGTAGATGATGGTAGTGAAGAATTTTCTTAAAATGTGGATGGTAATGAATATTTTACAACCAATAATGGTGATTAATTTCCTAACTATATTCAGAATGATCATAGTCAGGATAATATTCCTCTTAATGGTGATGAAAATCCTTCTACAGAGGATAATGAAATGATGAAGACATCACAAGAAAATATTTTATCTAGGAGTAGGAGTAGACCTTTTCATATCAATCCAAAACATGTGAGTTATACAAGGCTCAGGAAAGCATATCTCAGAAGAAGAAGTTCTATTGGTGGTCAGATTTCAAGTGAATTTTATCGAAAGGAGTGCTTGAAACATATGGATTTCAAGTTTGCTATGAAGAAAAGGAAAAGATATTTGTCAATGAATAAAAGCATGCAAAATTCATATTTAGTGGGTTGCATCTAATCTACACCAGTGAGTTATGATTATCATATTGGGAATGTATTGCTTTGCAGAAAGGATTTCAAAATGTTGCATTCAACTGGTAATTTTAGTTTGTCAAGATCCCAAGAATGTCTGGAAAAGGATCTTACATATTATTCAGAAGTACGCTATAAACGAGAGGCTGGGTTGTTATGAAATATTACAATGTCATGGATGAAATAATTCTTTTCAAAACATGGAGAGTGTAAGCCAAGTAAAGACACAAAACATATTCTAGATAGTTTCTCGAGATGAGAAATCTAAAACTTAAACAAAGAATATGTACGAGGTGCTGAAGGAGTTGGTAATTTTATTACATATTCATATTTTACAAAGATATGGAAGAACAAATTCAACAATGTTCGTATTACTAAGAAGACAAGGATGGGGGTTTGTAGTACATGTGCTTCTCTTAAAGAAGAAAGGGATAAATATCAAGGGGAAGAAAAAGGTATGCATTCATAACATTATTTTTAAAAGCTTGATAGTTTTCAACTATGAAAATATATTTATTAATAGGTCTATTTTATTTTATTTGCAGATTCTATTGTCAAAGCACTTAAAGAGCTTCACAATTAGCAAACAAGTGAAAGCCAAAAATTGTATAAACATCAAAATAAGTGTTATGATAGTCCAAATAAATATTTTGGTTTGATAATTAATGGGAAGATGTTGCCAATGGTTTACTTCACAGCTCCAAATATTCATAATGATGTAAATTTTACCATAACTATAATCCATGATGTTCTTTCTCAGTGGTCTAGTATTATTCTTGAAGTTTTGTATCTTCAATTAGACAACACAAGCCATGAAACAAAAATCAAGTTCTTTTTGGGTATCTAAACATGCTTGTAGAATTGGGAATTTTTAAAAAGTTAAAGGTTGGTTTCCTTCATGTTGGGCATACTCATGACCATATTGATTATATGTCTAGTCATGTTTTAGTAACATTAAGAAGGAAAGATGATGGGAACCTATCATCATTAATTAAATGTATTAAGAAATCATACATTCCAGAGATTTTTTTTTGATGTGTTAGAAGAAACTATTGACATGCGAAGGTTTATTCTAGGATCACATTGTGAGTATAAATGCATTGAAAAACTTAATGACATTATCTTGCAACATCAATTTTGTATCAAAAAAATTCATGGAAACACACTTATACGGGGCAAGAAGTATTCAATTGTTGCAAATGGGGGTTGTCATCGGGTTTAGCATTTTTGAAGTTCATTCCAAACCATCCAATATTTTCATTAAAGCTACTATTATTACAATCACTTGTTGAACTCCATAATACATTCAGGATAAAAGAGATATCAATTATTCTAAATGTATGGAAGAAATTAAAATATGTATTAGAGATACATATGAGTACTTCGATGTTGTTGATTCAATTTGGTGGAGTATTTTCTCAATAGTCAAAGTGATGTGATTTCAAGATAAATAAATGAAGATACTCTTTTGAAGACTCCATTTATTTGGCCACAAAATATGCCAAATGAACATGAGGAAAGACACATTGTTGAACAACAACAATATCAAGGAATTCTTAATTCTCCACAGGTAGAGTAAAGAGAAATCTATATTGGTTCTAGAAGATCTTGTGCACATTGTGAAGCCATGGAAGACCTCTACAGGGGTTTTGTGTGAGATGTTAAGGAGGGTTGCATGATAGCAGTGTTAGCATATGGATATCCACTTGGCTATCCATTCTAGGTTGCCAAGGTTATAAAGGTCAATAAATAAAGATCAATAATCTTTCATTCATTTCTATCTTTCTGATTTGTCCTGATGATGGTCCCCCTTTGGGGATTGAAACGTCGACAGAGTGATATTGTTATCGATTGGTATAACATACTTTTAAAAATGTTGAAAAATGAATGCCTCATTGAAAGGGGACACTTCATTTTGGCGGTTGATTTTTAGGTTTTTGTTGCAATAAGATAAGTTTTCTTAGGCTAGGATTTGCAAAGAGCTATACTTTTAGCCTTTAAAATAAAAATTACTCTTGGAATAATGAATCTTTCATTTACTTGTTCATTTTTAAAAATTGTTTGTCATATAGCTTGTCCATAATTTCATGGTTCAAATATGTTAAAATCTTAAGGTTTTTAATTCCATGGTTGAAAACCTGTCAAAATATAAAGTTTTTTTTTAGTTATGATATTTTATCTTTGATGCTATGGTTGAAAACAATTGCAACTATATGGTTTTTTAGTGTCAAGATTTTTTTTCTTTAATAAGATGGATGAAATTTGTTGGAATTAAAAGGCTTTGAGACATGATATTTTATCTTTAATGTCATGTCTGAAGTTGTTGGAATTTTATGGTTTTTCAAAGTCATAATATTTTATCTTTAATTTCATTCTAGAAAATGTCAAAATTGTAACCCAATATTTTTTTTGTTATACCAACATCAACACTTTTGTTTCGAGTGTGATTTTTAAATCCTTTTTGCAAAAAAAAATGCTTTTTAATAAAAAGTTGAAAATTTACCCTTAAAAAAAACATCATTCTCGAATACATAGTTTTCATTTTTCGGTTGTTTTTTCATGGTTTTTTGGCATTTTTGGGCTAGAGTTCTCATTTTGAGGTAATAGGTCTCATTTGATCAATAACTTTGTTCTTATCAAAAAAATTAAAAAATATTTGATCAAGCATAAATGAAAAACTTTACAAAACCTTAAAACAATAGTCTAGAAGGATATGTAAGTAAATACTTAATAAATAAGTATTTGACTTTGAATTCTTCGGTATTTTCTTCTTTGGTGGAGCTTCATCAACAATGTTTGCATGCTATATTTATCTCTTCTTATTCCTTAGATATCTAGGAAAATAACTTTTGTAATGACCCATTTTATGACAATTATAGTATTCAACCTTGGATAGGTCAACTGTTTTCCTTGGTCATTTGAACTCCTTTAATTCTCTCTTCTTCTTCTGATGAGAAGAGTAGGAATTTGAGGTGTTTCCTTCTTCATCCTCATTCTTGTTACTTACTAACAATATGTGGGCTTCTTCTTGACTGCATCCATTCCACATTTGTTCAAAGGTAGGTTTGTCTTTCCAGCTGTTGATTCCTGATGCAAATGAGCTTCATGACTTTTGTAGACCTAGCAATGCAGCAACCAAAAGTTCTTTCTCTGGTACAACTTCATCTATGCAACAACCAAAAGTTTATTCTCTGGTAGAACTTCATCTATAACTTAGAGTTCATCTTTTATCTTAGAGATCGTTAAAAAAACGATGAAACAATATAATATTTTTTCATCTTAGTTGCTCTTATTTCATTCTTGAGACTAGTTATCTGACCAATATTCTTGATGGTGAATAACTTGGACAGGGATTAATACATTTCTTTAGCAGGATCTATAGTGGATATGTATGGGATTAGATTGTCCTTTACTCCATCCACAGGGCTTCACTGGGGGAGAAATTCCATACCACGCGGGTGCATATTGGGGTTATATATTGAGGAAAAAATGGCATAATATATTGGGGGATATATAGGGGGTAAAGGGTTTTTATATTGGTATGTATGAAAAATGGAGCTCATAGAAAATGAAAAAATATAAAGGGGTATAAAAAAAGTTAATGAAAAAATGGATACCCACCATATTTAGTGGAAGTAGGGTTTTTTTTTTTATTGGGAAGGTGTATAGGGTTTGTATTGGTAGGGGGTTAAATAATGTGATTTTTAGGGGTATTTTCCAATATGTAGTCAAATTATGGGTATTGTTTAATATGCCATGAATGCACGTGATAGGCCAGAGGTTCACTAAGTGAAGCCCTCGTGACTCCATCTAGTATCAGACTCATGGCCAAGATGTCAATTTCTCTGAAATTCTCCTTTTATGCATCATTTATAGGTTTCATAAATTTTCCTTCAATAAGATCCAGAAAATTATGCTTAGCGAGAATAAGATCTATCCTCTTTTTCCATACCCTATAGTTGGAGGCTCATTCTAGATTGTTTTCCCCTTTAATTGTAGTTGACAAGTCTCTATAGATAGTAAGCTTCTCTTCTTATATAATCCTTTTCCTTAATGAATTTTCTTTGATTCCATTTTCCTAAATAGATCTTCAAGCTGCCTATTTCTTTGTTTCTCACCTTAGCTCTAATACCATGTTCGAAAATAAGAAAGGAATTTGTTTTCTTATATTGATAATTACTTGTGATATTATTGTAGTTTTATTATTGTCTAGATATGTGCTTCTTCTATCTTAGCTTAATAAATAAATCATCAAGACAAAACATGAAGATCAATGACACTAGATGCAGCCACCTAGCCAGAGCTAAAAATCCTCCCTATGGGGAAACCCAATCAAACGCTTCCACTAATCAAATTGAGATAGACCAAAACTTTAGAACCAAAAAAAGTAAATTTCTCCTCCACCAAGTCAGCCTTACAATACGATTCAACAAACTTCACTATTCTCTTCTTATCCAACAACTACATCCCAATAACAACTCAAAATTTTGACCCCCAGCTACTTCGAAATTTTGACCTATCAACAATCCAATGACTTTGCATGTGCGAGATAAGGAGAGAGAAAATTTGACTTTATTTTTCTTGTCAATACCTTCCTTCTTCTTCATTAGGGTTTTTGTCCTCTTCCTTGAACTTCACACCCTTTTTCTTCTTCCAGTAACTCCATATCAAACTTTTTGAGTTGATGCTCCAAATGAGGTTGAATTGTTGCCTTTATATAGCATTTGTGTGAGGTCGAATCCCCTTGATGAAAATGAATTGTCCTTCTTGAGGCCGACTTGGTGAAGGAGACCTAAAAGACCTATTTTACATTAAAAAAAAAAAAAATCATGATAGATGAAACCCAAGAAGGGTATTTTACATTATGACATGGACAAGGACACTTGACATAAGCCCTATAAGCCTACAATGGAGGCTTTTACCTATTAACCATTGACCCAAGCATCAAAGTCCTCCTTTATTAACTCAACTTCTTCTGTAATAACAATTATTTTTCTTTCTTTTAACAAATACATCTCATCATGACTCAAATGCAATATTGAAGACCAATACTAGTTACATTTTTCAACTGCCTCTCTATTATATCACCCTACAATAGGTAGAAGAGTCAAACCATGTAATTTAAATAGAAATTCCTAAAACAAATTCCATTCATGATACATTAATTCCTAAAATAAATTCTATTCATGATACATAAAAGGGTCAAAGGAATAATCTCATTGTGAATCTCAAGTAGTGATGCACATTCACTAGTAGGTGGAGCATAATTTTCTTAAAGAAACATCTACTATTGCATCCAATTGAATTCCATCATGGCATGATGATCATGGGGGTGAATGGCGACAATGTGGAAAAGACATTGAGGATGAAATAATGGTAATGAAAAGGAAGGGTACTATTTGATGGTATATGGATGCTGCCTTTGTCGGTGGATGTGATGGAAATGGTGGTGGAGGTGGGTGGTAATTAAATCCTATGGTTTGTAGGAATGATGGATGTTCCCTAGTGGAGGCAGTATGGATCCAAAAAATTAGGGAAATGTGATGATGGTGAGGGAAAAATGATGGGAGTATCTATATATATATATATATATATAATATATTATATATATATATATTATATATTATATAGATATTAGTATATAGAGAGAGAGAGAGAGAGAGTTGGTCAAGATAATAACCACCTCCATAAAAAGCTATTGTCAACTAGCCTTCATCGACTCAATGGAACTCTTTCTATAGTAGGTACATCTATGAGGTTCACATAAGCCTCCTTGTGGCCTCTCTTAGTCAAACCATGTTGCAAACTATGATGCAAATGTCTCCTATAACATTGCCTGCTAATCACTCCTAACACAATGATGCTACCAAAATAACATGTTACAATGAGTTGCGAGTCAGGTAGTTAATTTGGGCCTATTTTTAATAATTATATCCCTCTACTAAACGATGTTTGGAAAGGGTGTTAGAACTTCACCTACGTGAACAAGGACTTAATGTTAGGTTGTGCCTAACATTCTCTCTATCTTTTGTAGACCCACAACTGCACCATAGAATTCTCCCATGTCAAAGTAGTTGACATGGAGTCCTAGCCTGAACTGTACCGATAATTTCCTCAAGAAATATAGAGGCACCTCCCTATTATTACAAGGACATTGATAGAAAAACATGAATCACCTATCCATCCAATGGTTTCATAATGCTTATTATGTGCACCAGTCCATACAAATGTGTCTCTTGTTGACTGGTATTTATTTGTTGTTTCTAGGGTCAACGAACAATGATGGAAAATCTTAATTGGTAATGTTGAATTCTCTAATTTTTTTTTTAATTCGATCATTTTTTTAATTTTCATATATTGTTACCTTGCAATAGAGAGTATTTATTTATTGGCCTTAGGCATTAGAAACGGATGATATGAGTTAATTTAATGAACTTTATAGAGATAATTGTGAGGTCTCTCTAGTGCTTTGGAGATCATTTATGAGCGCCCTCAAAGTAGCCAAGGATGCATTCATTTTGGAATTGGGATTTCTTTGTTTTAGGTTTTTGTTTAATTAGTGTTTTGTGATGGTGTGTTTAGGTTCTATTATGATCCATGTCAACCAAGTCTCACAAAATTCAATAAGATGCTTGTGTTTGGATCATCGTTTAGACTTTTTCCAATTTCAAATCAAATTTTCAATTAAAAAATATTAAATAAAAATAAATTTGATTGGAATGCTTAGCTGAAATATAAAGAAGATCAAATTTAATGACTTGGGGCTTGATTCATACAAAAGAGGTAATAGCTGATTTAATGAGATTCCAAAAATGCATGATGTGATCCAAAATGATGAAAAAGGGCCACCGCCATATAAAAAATATGACAAACCAAGAACATGTGTGTATTCCTAAGAATACCCTAAGAATACATGCACATTCCTTCGAATGTGTGCATCTGCATGTTCCTGAACCATGCTTAACTAATGACCTAGATGGTATCCTAGTTGGTGGTTCATGGTTTGCCAAGTCTTAATACCCAGGAACACATGCATGTTCCTAGGAATGTGCACATGTTCCTTTGGGTGCACATTCCTTCATAACCCCATTGTCACTTTTAGGGTCATCATTACCATGTGGGATCCCTTCCTTTAACACCATATTTCAGTCTATTGAATTTCATAGTTAATTAGTTTTACAAATGTCTAATCTTCCAAAAGCCAGTGTACTTCTAATAAGAGATCTACAAAAATATAACATAAACCAAACATTGTTTCAAAATATTAAAAATGTCGTAATATATAAGAAAATGAGAATTAAAAAGTTAATAAGGTGTATAATTTCATTGTTTACACAATTATTATAGATAGCCATATAATATATAATTAACATAAATTATTTAATTTAAAAAAATCATATTTACAATTTAATATAATCATATAATACTAAATAAGCTAAAAACAATAAAAACAAAAAAAATGTTTTCTCTTCCTCAATATCCTTTTCATTTTTCTCTCTCTTTTTTTTTTTTTAATTTGTATCCTTGGGCGAGAGTGGCTCCCTTTTTTTCCTAGTGATCTGCTATAGAGTTTAATTCCCTAGAGATAAGGAAAAGTTCAACTTCTTCAAATAGAAGATACAGGAGGTGGATTTTTTGAAGAATTGATGGGAGAGTAGTTTTCTATGAATTTGTTTTCCCTTAGATTTGTTGATGACGATAATTTAATCTCCAAACACGATCAGGCCTTCGAATACGCCTTCGCATATTTCTTGCTTGTGCTAATTCCAAGCCTTTCCAAAAATACAATCACGCCATTGAATATTTCTTGCTTGTGATAATTCCAAGACTTTCGAGAAAAAAATATTTTTCTGGTTATTTGATGCCAAGCCCAGCCCCAGAGCAAAATTGAACTCTAATTTTCCACTAGGACATATGAGAGCCCCTGTTGCTCCTACCTTCCCTAGATTCCGTCTTGATTGAGAAAACTAATTTCGTTTGGAAAATTCTTCCTTAATTTCAAGCAGGGAGTTTGGTCTCGTGGAAGTTTCAGATTATATTTACTGACATGATCACACTTCCAAACTTCATCCATTCCTTTTTGTGTCTTATAGATCATCCAATTCTTAGTCATGATATCCCCCTCTTGCGATGACTTCACATAGGATATTAATAGTATTTTGAGGTGATTGTGTGGGGGCAACATTTTATCATTAAAGATAACTTCATTACATGATATCCATATTGACTAGCTTAAATATTTGGGAAAAGCGGACCAACATCTGATTGGGAAGGAATATTTCCTTTCCCATGGATATTTTTCCTTCTTGTTTATGGAAATGTCTTCCCAAGGTCAAGAAATTTCTTCTAATTCACAAGTAGGAGTATAAGAAATCTTCTAGACTTCTAAGGCATAGGGGCAGAATGAGAATAAATGTTCAATACTTTCTTCCTCCAACGGGTCCGCCCGCTTGCCTTTGGCCATATTCATAAATTAATATCATAATTTAAATCTTATTGTTCAAATATAGCTGTTACTTGAAATTATGTCTCTACATTTCTCTCTATTTGAACCTTTGTCATGGTCTGCTTCTTCATCTGGTCCTGATGATGAACCACACTTGTTGGTTTGAAACGCGTTGACCAAAAAGTTCTCTTATGTGATTTATAATGAAAGACTTTGCTCATTATGGATCACAGAAGCGTGAATGCAGAATATACATTATATAACTTTTCAGTTTTACTAAAATTATTTTTTTTATATAACATTGTTTTTGCATGTTCAAGAAAAATAAATAAATAAATAAAACTATTTTTTTATAGGAATGACTTTTTTTCTATTTTTTGTTTCTTGGAGGAAGACACGAGTCCTAAAAAATAAAACTTACTGTTTCTTGTAAAAATCCTATAAATTTGAGTTCTTTCCATCTTCTTCACTATAGAAATATAAAAGAATAGGGGTTTTTATGTGGTTTTTCCTGTAAAATATGATATTGCAAAAAAATGGAATAGTAAAAAAAATTAGGTTTGGAGCATAAAAACGATAAAAGAACATATTTTCCCCAAATTCATCTTTAAATGGTCAAAATAGAAGGAAAACTAACCTTTCAAATGCAAAAACTCCCTGTTCAATGTGTTATTGACATCAGTGCAATGCCTCTACAAAATTGCTCCAAACATTTTAGCAAAACCCAAAAGACTTAGTGTGACGTGATGAATAGAAACAATGATTGTTAATACATAGCGAAGATTGTGTGACTTCTTTAGAGTTTATTGAAAGTGGGATTAAAATTAAAATTAAGAAAATTAATATGCAGTTAATATGATAGGTTTAAATTAACTTTTATTCAATGTCGACTAAAAAATAAAATATAAATTATAAAAATTAATGTAGCTATGCAATCAATGTTAAATAATTTAAATAAAAAAATTATTTTAGTTTTGAAGGAATGTGTTAAAGGAATATTTTGAATAGAAAGTACGGTGAAATTTTTTGAGAGCAAAATTTTAGGGAAATTTTTTGGGTGAAACTTTGGAGGGAAATTTTTTAGCGGAAATTTTTGCGTGGAAAATTTGGAGGGAAATTTTCAATCTTTAAGCTATATATTGTTATTGGGAGATGGTACATTTGTATCATTCAACATCTTCTATTCGAAAGTCATGGATTCTGATAGCGAAGGTTTTCTGTCTACAACATTAACATCTTCATCACACAACAACTCTATTCATATTGATGAACATAACAATAGTTCGTTCACTATGAATAGACATCAAATTTTCCACTTGGTCCTAATCCTAAGGATGATGAGAGAAATATTGATGAAGAGCAACAAAAATATTTTTTTGCAAATCAAAAGTCAATTATTCCACTTAGTCCTAATCCTAAGGATTATGAGAGCACTAGTGATGAAGGGCATGATGAATAATTTCGAGAGTGAAAATTTCAACTTAGTCAAAAACATAAGGACTATGAGAGAACCACTTATAGAGGGGCGGATGAATAATTTCCATAGTCAAATTTTCCACATCGTCTCAATCCTAAGGATTATGAGAGCCCCACTGATGAACGAGGGGATGACGAATTTCCAGAGTCAAATTTTCAACTTCGTCTTAATCCTAAGGATTATAAGAGCATCACTCATGAAAGGGGGATGAATAATCTCAGATAAATATAGATTCAAAGATTCCACTTAGCCCTAATCCTCAGGATTATGAGAGCAACAATGAGGAAGGGGAGGGGGAGGACAAATAATTTACAGTGAATAGAGATTCAAAGCTTCAACTTAGTCCTAAAGCTAAGGATTATGAGAGAATCACTAACAAAGGGGAGGATGAAGAAATTCCATTGAATAAAGATTCGATGTTTCCACTTAGTCCTAATCCTAAGGATTATGAGACCGCCACTGATGAATGGGAGGATGAAGAATTTCCTACAAATGATAATTTGACTAAAAATAGAGTTGTATTTTCTAATTAATCCTAATCCTAAGGATTGTGAGAGCACCAATTATGAAGGAAGGATGAAGAATTTCTTGCAAATGATAATTTTAGAGGCACATATGTGAATAATGCATTTTCTGTAAGTGAGTGTTTCTAAGACACTCATGGTAATGAATAATTAAATCCTTGGAGGGAATATTCCAAAAGCATGGATGAAGATGGTGAAGGATTTTGTCTGGGTTAGGATTTGAAAAGCACAAATGATGGTAGTGAATAATTTTCTTCAAATGAGGATGGTAATGATTATTTTCCAACCATTGATGGTGATAAATTTCCTAACTATGTTCAGAATGACCATAGTGAGGATAATATTCCTCTCAATGGCAATGAAAATGCTTCTACAGAGGATAATGAAATGATGAAGATGTTGTAAGAAAATATTTTATCTAGGAGCAGGAGTAGACCTTTTCATATTAATCCAAAATATTCCAGTTATATAAGGCTTAGGAAATCATATCTCACAAGTAGAAGTTCTATTGGTGATCTTATTTTAAGTGAATGTTGTTGAAAGGATTGCTTGAAACATATGGATTTCAAGTTTTCTATGGAGAAAAGGAAAAGATGTTTGACAATGAATAAAAGCATGAAAGACTCATATTTAGTGGTTTGCATGTAATCTACACTAGCAGGTTATGATTATCATATTCATAATGTATTGCTCTACAGAAAGGCTTTCAAAATGTTGCATTCACTTGGTAATTTTAGTTTGTCAAGAATCCAAGAAAGACTGCAAAAGGATCCCACATATTATTCAGAAGTATGTTATAAATGAGAAGTTGGGTTGTTAGCAAATGCTGCAATGTCATGGCTAAAAGTCTTCTTTTCAAATCACAGAGAGTGTATTACAAATAAATAGATATTCCAGATAATTTCTCGAGATGAGAAATCTACAACTTATATAAATAATATGCAGAAGGTGTTGAAGGAGTTGGTAATTTTATTACATATTCATATTTTACAAGGATATGGAAGAACAAATTCAACATTGTTCATATTCCTAAGAAGACAAGGGTGGGGGTTTGCAATAAATTTGCTTCTCTTAAAGAAGAAAGGGATACATGTCAAGCGGAAGAAAGAGGTAGGCATTCATAGCATTATTTAAAAAAAATAGATAGTTGTGAGAAATGAAAATAAATTTATTAATAGGTTTCTTTTATTTTATGTGCATATTCTATTGTCAAAGCACTTCAAGAGCATCACAATCAACAATCAAGTGAAATGAAGAAATTGCATAAAAATCAAAAGAAGTGTTATGATAATCCAAATAAATATTTGGGTTTGATAATTGATGGTATGGACCAAAAGAAAACACTTCTGCCACATATTTTCTACAAACCAAAAAAATTACAAGAGGAAAGAGCACGCGGCTGACATAAAGAATGAAAGATCCCGTACATCAGCCCTTGCAGAGAATTCGTCCAGACCAAGCATCATATGTGTTTGGAAGAAGCCAAGGTAATTGCAAGAGAGGACAACTATCACAAAAGGAAAATCAGAGAGGCCATTGAAATTATGAAATTTCCGCAGAACCTCAACAGGGACAATGGGAGTGAAATCAGTGCAAATTGGCTTCCCCCGATCAGAGAAATAAACCCCTCCGGACCCTTGGAAGCATAAGAACAAAAAAAGGGTCTTCCATTTCGAAGGTTTGATTAATTAATTAATTAAAGCAAATT
>APFE030146122.1:130184-147162 GCA_000404065.3 Pinus taeda
GAGATGGTAATTGATAAACAAATTGGTAGAAAGAGAAAAAAAAGGGTATAAATATAAATCATCAATGCACATACCTCTTAAAATTGGAGGTGTTGACATAGTTGTGTATGAATTCAATTTAACAAAGAGACAAAATCTTTTCTTCAAGACCATAGAGATTTTGAAAAAATTTCTACCAAAAGAAATGGTGTTGAGATGGGAGTATATTGAACCTAGTCGAAGATCTAGAAGTCTTTCAAAATTCGAAATGATGGGAATGCATGTTGACTCGGATGGGGCACTAGTTGATGAAAGAAAAGAATATGGATCATCTTCATCTGCATCTAGTCATTCATCTGACGATGTATATTGTAGTGGTGTACCAGAACCTATGAGTGATTTTTAATAAATCTCTAACACATTTGATGTAATGAAATATAAGATATATATATATATATTATAATATTATATAATATATATTATTATTATATATAATAATATATATAATGATATATATATAATATATATGTTTTTTTTTAGTGTTGTTCACGAAAGCCCTCATCAGTGAGTGGTCGCTACATCCATGGAAAAATCTAGGCTAATCGTCCCTCTGCCTACTAGCAAGACCTGACCCCAAGGGCTTCAGACAGATTCGACCCTGTGACCTCACGATGGCGAGGCACGGTTTTTGACCAACTGAGCTAACCCTTGGGGTTCTCATTTTATTGAAATGATGTTTGCATGGTAACTTGAAATAAATATTTTGACTTCCATATGATCTTAGATGAATTTATGAGTCATTTATATGTTTATTGAATTATATGTTTTAATTATGAAGAATACATCTCTTTAGAATATCCACAATGCAACAATGAATTACAAAAGTATTTTATGTTATATTATATCTACCAAAGTTGATATTTTGATTAAAAGTAAAAAGGTATTAGAAAGTAATGTTGAATTTTTAAATTATGCAGTGATATTATATCTTGTTATTATTTGTTCATATTTTGATTAAAAGTAAAAAAAAATATATAAGAAATTAATGTTGAATTTTTAAATTATATAGTGATATTTCCATGATATTGTTTATGTTATCAGTTGTACAAATTTTGATTAAAAATAAAAAATTATTAGAAATTAATGTTCAATTTTTAAATTATACAGTGATATTGCCATGATATTATTTATTGTTAACATTTGGTATAAGATACTTTTAAAAGTGTTGAAAATTCAATGCCTCATTGAAAGGGGACACTTCATTTTGGTGGTTAATTTTTAGGTTTTTGTTGCAATAAGATAAGTTGTCTTAGGCTAAGATTTGAAAAAAGCTATACTTTTAGCTTTTAAAATAAGAGTTGCTCTTGGAATAATGAATCTTTCATTTATTTGTTCATTTTTAAAAATTGTTTTAATCATATAATTTGTCCATAATTTCAAGGTTCAAATATGTTAAAAAATTAAGGTTTTTAATTCCATGGTTGAAAACTTGTCAAAATATTAAGAATTTTTTGAGTTATGATATTTTATCTTTAATGCTATGGTTGAAAACAATTACAATTTTAGGGTTTTATAGAGTCAAGATATTTTATCTTTAACAAGTTGGATGAAAATTACTGGAATTATAAGGTTTTGAGACATGATATTTTATCTTTAACATCATTTTTGAAAATTGTTGGAATTTTATTGTTTTTCAAAGTCTAAATATATTATCTTTAATTCTATTCACGAAAGTGTCAAAATTATAACCTCATTTGTTTTTTGTTATTCTAGCATCAACACTTTTTTTTGAGGGTGTTTTTTCAATCCTTTTTGCAAAAAGAAATGTTTTTTAATAAAATGTGGAAAATTTACCCCTAAAAAAACATTGTTCTCGAATGCACACTTTTCATTTTTGCGTTGTTTTTTCATGTTTTTTTGGCATTTTTGGGCTAGAATTCTCATTTTGAGGTAATAGTTCTCGTTTGCTCAGTAACTTTTTCCTTATCAAAACAATTCAAAAATATTAGATCAAAACATAAATGAAAAACTTTACAAATTCTTAAAACAATAGTCTATAAGGATATGTAAGGAAATAATTAATAATATAGGTATTTGACTTCGATTTCTTTGATCTTGTTCTTCTTTGGTGGAGCTTCATCAAAAATGTTTACATGTTATCTTTCTCTCTTCTTATTCCTTAGATATCAAGGACAATGACTTTTGTAATGACCCATCTATGACAATTTTAGCATTTAATCTTGGATAAGTAAATTATTTTCCTTGGTCATTTGAACACCTTGAATGTTCCCTTCTTCTTGTGATGAGCAAAGTAGGAATTTGAAGTGTTGTCTTCTTCATCCTCCTTCTTGTCACTTACTAACGAGATGTGGGCTTCTTCTTGACTACATGCATTCCACATTTGTTCAAAGGTATGTCTATATTCCCAACTACTAATTCCTGATGCAAATGAGCTCCATGAATTTGGTATACCTAGTATTGTAGCAATCACGAGTTATTTATCCTATAAATCCTTCAAAAATATTATGAAACAATATAATCTTTTTTCATCTTAGTTTTTCTTATTTCATTCTTGACACTATTTATTTGACCAATATTGTTTATGGTGAACAACTTTGAGAGGGATTCATACATTTCTTGAGCAGAATCTATATTCGATATATATGGGATTAGATTTTCCATTACTCCATCTACTATCAGACTCATGGCCAAGATGTCAATTTCCCTGAAATTCTCCTTTTCTACATCATCTGTAGGTTTCATAACTTTTCCTTGAATAAGATCTAAAACTTTATGCTTAGCAAGAATAATATATATCCTCTTTTTCCATACCCTATAGTTGGAAGCTCCTTCTAGCCTGTTTTCTCCTTTAATTACATTTGACATAGTATATATAGATAGTAGGTTTCTCTTCTTATATAATCGTTTTCCTTAATGAATTTACTTTGATCCCCTTTTCATAAATATATATTCAAATTGCGTTTTTCCTCATTTCTCACCTTAGCTCCAGAATGGCAATTTTTTTTTATTATATTGATAATTAGTTGTGATATTCTTGTAGTATCTTCTATTTATTTTCTTCTTTTATCTTAGTTTCATCAATAAATCATCTAAACAAAATATGAATATCAATGACACTAGATGCAGGCACTTAGATAGTGCTAAAACCCCTCTCTATGGGAAAACCCAGTGAAACGCTTCCACTAATCAAATTGAGATATACCAAGACCTTAGAACCAGCCAAATACCTTCCTCCTCCATCAAGTCAGCCTTACAATATGATTCAACAAACTTCAGCAGTCTCTTCTTGTCTAGTAACTACATGCCAATAACAACCCAAAATTCTGACCCCAGCTACTCCAAAATTTTGGCCTAGCAACAATCCAATGAATTTGCATGTGTGAGATAAGGAGAGAGAAATTTTGAATTCCTTTTTCTTGAAAATACCTTCATTCTTCTTCGCTAGGGTTTCCTTCCTCTTCCTTGAACTTCACACCCTTTTTCCGCTTCAATTAACTGCATATCAAACTTCTTTAGTTGATGCTCCAAATGAGGTCAAATTGTTGATTTATATAGAATTTTTGTGAGGTTGAATCCCCTTGATGAGAACGACTTGTCCTTCTTGAGATGGACTTGGTGAAGGTAAAAGACCTATTTTACATTAAAATAAATTTCTTTCATGATAGATGAAACCCAAGAAGGGTATTTTACATTATGACATGGGCAAGGACACTTGACAAAAGCCCTAGAAGCCTACAATGGATGCTTTGACCAATTAACCACTGACCCAAGCATGAAATTCATCCTTTAACAAGTCAATTTCTTTTATAATAAAAATTATTTTTCTTTCTGTTGACAAATACATTTCATCATGACTTAAATACAATTATGAAGACCAGTACTAGTTACATTTTTCAATAGCCTCTTTGTTATATCACCCCACAACTATTAGAAGAGTCAAACCATGGAATTAGAAAAAAAATCCTAAAGTAAATTCCATTCATGATACATAAAAGGTTCATCAATGAATAATCTCATTGTCAATATCTCAATTAATGATGCACATTTACTAGTAGGTGGAGCATGATATTCTTAAAGATAGCATCTATTGTTCCATCCAGTTGAATTCCATCATGGCAAGGCAGTCATCGGGGTGTGTGGGGGCTATGTGGAGAAACCAGCAAGGATGAAATAATGGTAATGAAAAGGAAGGGTACTATTGGATGGTATATGGATGCAACCTTTGTGGGTGGATGGGATGGAAAAGGTGGTGGAGGTGGGTGGTAATTAAATCCTATGGTTTGTAGGCATGATGGATGTTCCCTAGTGGAGGTAATATTGATCCAAAAAATTACGGAAATGTGATGATAGTGAGGGAAAAATGTTGGGAGCATGTATATCTATCTATCTATCTATCTATCTATATATAAATATATATATATATATATATATTATATATATATATATATATATATATTAATATATATATATAAATATATAAACATGTAGAGTTGGTCAAGATAATAATCACCTCCATAAAAGCTATTGTGAACTAGCCTTCATCGACACAATGGATCCTTTTCTATAGTTGGTACATCTATGAGGTTCACATAAGACTCCATGTGACCTCCCTTAGTCAAACCATGTTGTAGAATATGATGCCAATGTCTCCTACAAGATGGCCTGTTAGTCACTCCTATCAGAATGATGCTACCAAAATAACATGCTACATCGAGGTCCAAGTCAGGTACTCTTTATGGTGTAGTTTTTAATAGTGTTATCCACTACTAGAGGATGTTTGGAAAGGGTGTTAGACCTTCCTCTAGGTGAACGAGGACCTACTATTAGGTTGTTCCTAACATTCTCTCTATCTTGTGTAGACCGACAACTGCCCCCTTAGAATTCTCCCATGTCAAAGTAGTTGACATGGAGTCCTAGCCTGAACTCTACCCATAATTTCCTCAAGAAATATAGAGGCACCTCCCTATTATTACAAGGAGGTTTATCAAAAAACATGAATCAACTATCCATTCAATGGTCTCATAATGCTTAGTAGCTGCAATAGTCCATACAAATGCGTCTCTTGTTGACTAGTATTTATTTTTTGTTTCTATGGTCAATGAACAATGATAGAAAATCTTGTTTAGTAATGTTGAATTCTCTAATTTGGTTTTTAATTAGATCAATTTTTTAGTTTTCATATATTGTAGCCTTGCAATAGAAGATATTTATTTATCGACCTCAAGAATTAGAAATATATGATATGATTTAATTTAATGAACTTGCTAGAGACAATTGTGATGTCTCTTTGGTGTTTTGGAAATCATTTATGAGTTCCCTCAAAGTAGCCAAGGATGCATTCATTTTGGAATTACGATTTCTTTGTTTTAGGTTGGGGTTTAATTGGTGTTTGATGACAGTGTGTTTTGGTTGTATTATGATCCATGGCAACTAAGTCTCACAAATTCAATAAGATGCTTGCTCTTGGATCATCATTTAGAATTTTTCCAATTGAAAAACAAATTTTCAATAAAAAAAATTAAAGCAAAAGAAATTTGATTGTAATGCTTAACTTAAGTCCAAAGAAGATCAAATATATTTACTTGGCACTTGATTCATACCAAGGACGCAATATTTTATTTAATGACATTCCAAAAATGCATGAGGTGATCCGAAATGATGAGAGAAGGGCCACGATCATATTAAAAATATGAAAAACCAAGAACATGTGTGTATTCCTAAAAATACCCTAAGAATACATGCACATTCCTTTGAATATGTGCATCTGCATGTTCCTGAGCCATGCTTACCAAACGACCTAGCTGGTATCCTAGTTGGTGGTTCATGGTTTGCGAGTGTTAATTCCCATAACACATGCATGCTACTTTGGGTGCACATTCTCGACAGCCCCGTTGTCACTCTTAAGGCCATCATTACCATGTGATATCCATTCATTGAACACCATATTTCAATCTATTGAATTTCATGGTTAATTAGTTTTACAAATGTCTAATCTTCCAAAAACTAGTGTACTTCTAATACGAGATCTACAAAAATATAAGATAAACCAAGCATTGTTTCACAATATAAAATATAATATATAAGAATGAGATATTAATGTTAATACTTGTATAATTTCTTATTTACATAATTACTAGCTAAATATTAATATTATTTAGCATTAAATTTAATTTAATAGAATTATATTTACAATTTAATATAATCATATAAATACCAAATAATAAGTTAAAAACAATAAACACAAAAAAATATGTTTTCTTCTCCTTAACATCCTTTTAATTTTTTTTCTTTTTTAATTTGTATCATCAATGGAAATTTAACCATATTAATGTAAGTTCCTAAAATCTCCATCACATTAACAATAATTCTAAATTTGATTCAATTTATAACTAAAAATTCAACCATATTAATGTCAATTTCTAATGTCTTTCAACTAATATCACTTTTAAAAATATCAACTATATCAATATGAATTCTTTAATCATTTTATCTTATATATTTATCTTACATATTATTAAAAATGTCAACCATATCTATCTCATTGATGAACCATATCTTGAATTCTTTTTCAACTTATTATCATTATTAAAAATACCAACTATGTTGCTCTCCATACTTATTTTTTCAACTTATGCGATGATTAAAAATGTGAATTATATCCTTCACAAGTCCCTTTTCGAATACCTACTTTCATGTACATGATCTGCACATGTAAATCTATATTAATGACCATTCCTAATTCTTTATTTTTCAACTTGTACTACAACAAACTTTATTGGCTAATACACCAAGTTGTACCACAACAAGATTTATTGGTTAAAGCAAATGACATTATTTATAGCTTAGTAAGCTAATTACAAATTAAATCATGGCAATGCTAGCAAAAGCATTAAAACCTAATGACCTTATGGATTTTTTTTATTAAACAATAATAAATAAAAATGAACCATCACAATAATATTAAAAAAACAAATAAAAGTTACATGAAAGACTCCAAACCAGTGAATTTTATAATATACATATAATTTTACTATAAATTTACATTTTCACAATCTATTCGTCCAAATAATGCGCTTATAGATTTTTTTATTAAAAAATGATAAATTAAAATAAATCATCATAATCATATTAAAAAAAACAAATAAAAGTTAAACCAAAGAGTCCAAACCCGTAGATTTTATAACGTAGATATAATGCTATTATGAATTTATATTCTCACGATCTATTCGTCTAAATAATTTAAAATATATTTGGATAATCCGCATACCCTAATCTACTTAGATAATTGCTAATAAGTTTAAATAAAAGTTTTGCTTTTTAATTAATTAACTTTCTTCATATGTATTCTAAAAATATTTTTAAAGCCAATGATATGCCAAATATAAAGAATATTTTGGACCTGATGTTTACCCTAACACGCATTATAAAACTCAGTTTTTGCACGTGAATTTTGTTGTGATTTTTAGAATTGCGTGGAGTGACCTTACCGTTAAGACAAGTTGTGGACACTTGCTTTGGAGGAACGATAGTCGAATGGTAAAGATCGACATGGCCATTGGGAGGGTAAGACAACACGTTCAACTAACTTCCAACATGTACAAGAGAGTCTTCAGGAACAAGGAAAAATTTCCTGAGTTTCCTCTTTTTTTTTTTTTGCATATTAAGTATGCTTTTTAGGTTAAAATATTCCTACAAGAAACTTAGGGAGGCCATCTAGTTTCTCAATCTGGGGCAGATGGTATTCTCCAAGACTGGAAATGTGTATAGAAATTCTTTGTAGATTCAAACTGCTTATGTAATTTGTTAAAACAAAAGAATTGAATCTACTCTACTCATCAGCAGAAAACAATTAAATGATCGAGAAATCAAAACATAAACATAAGACAAGAATCGATCACATATGTTAAGAGATTTAGCTAAGGGAAAACCAACTGCTCATAACCCCTTCCTATCTATATTGCATTAGTAATAAAATAGAGAAGAAATGCAATGCTTGCTCAAGCTCGAGCAACCTTTGCACTAGTATAACCTAACTCACTACTTCCTAGACAAGCTTTGGTTAATACTTAACCAAATCTAAACCTTCTCAAGTCCCTATTTCCTTGCATTTTTCCTTAAGGAATTAGCACCCAAGTTCCCAATTAGAATTGTGCAATCCCTGTAGGCCTTTCTCTGACTGCATGCACCACTTGTACAATTTGGAATTGTTTACAACTTATAGTACACTTCCCTTAAACTCCAATCTCAACTCGTAACTCAAATTTTGTGCATGAATGAGTTAATTTAGGCTGATTGATTAGTTTAAGTGGATGATCACTCAGCGTAAAAAAAGTTACACGGCCTCGAATAAACCCCCACTAGTTCTACTCATAGTGAGAACTAGTTACACTGATAATAACTCAAATTAACTGAACTAGATTTCTACAAATTAGCAATCAATCATGTAGAATTGAACTCAAGTGTCTCCAACTCAAATTAACTTATTTAACATAGTGATAAGAGCCAGATAACTTCACTTAAATTCCTCCAAGTATTTTTATGAAATTAGAATTTGAATTTCTCCTAATTAATTTATGGTTAAATTAAATTAGGAATTCTTGTTACATTTTCAACACTCCCTCTTAGCATGAAAGGGATTCACATATACCAGATCCAAAACATTTGGAATGTACTAGATACAACACTTCTCATTATTTTTTTTTTCTACTGCAACATCTGCAACTGAAAAGCATCCAAGGAAAAAAATTGAATCAACTATGTCTACAATTGTCTACTAGGAAAATTGTGTTGTTGTTGACTCTGCTACTAAGCCTCCTTCTATTGTATCAACACTCCTATGCACTCCTCAGTATCTTACTAACATTTATCTTCCTTCTACTGAATAATGTGGGCCCCTCATGGCAAGATAATGATACATGAGACAAAAAACACCTCAAAGGACCCTACAAAAATTTTTGCACTCCTTGAACTATTTCTTCACATTGTTGCACCTCACACCTAGAAGTATGGTTGCATGTGCTCCCTCTACCCACTTAGATCGAAATATCCCCCTACAGGAGGTCTTTGCTTGAGTGGATGTTTCCACTTTGTCTCCTCTTTGCTTCTCCTTTTATGGTTGCTTCACAACTTGTTAAGGTTGTTTCTGAGGCTCCATTTTGAGAGGTAAATCATGCTCCCTCTCAACCACTAGGTCGTTAACCTTTGCCTTTCTCATCAAGGCTTTGCATGCATCTTCTACCTCAACTGCATACATGTTCTTGACTCACAAACTAATATTCTTCACTTTTCATGTCATGATTTGTCTGAGGAATGCCTTTGCTTTGTTGAATATCACATCGTAGCTACGATCTTCCAACACAGCGATAGAAACAATATTCTTCTTTAGACTCGGAATAAACATCACATCCTTGAGTCTAAGAGCGGAGCTTGACTCCCTCTCAAAAGTAATTATATAAATACTGGTTGCACTATACCTTTCATTGCCTCCAAACTCAATGTTCTCATTGAGGCCTTTCTCCTCCAAGTTACTGAAGAAATCTCTATTCCCCGTCATGTGGAACAAGGCACTACTATCCAAATACCACATGCTTCCCATTATTGTGCTTTTTGTGTATGCAATGACAATAAAATCAAGCTCAAAATGTGAAGCTATAGCTGCACCTGTTGCTACTACTACAGATTCCTTCTTGCTTGCCTTCTTCTGTGGACATTTCGTGACAGAGTGTCTAAATTCATGGCAATGAAAGAACTTCATTTTGGACAAGTTTCTATGCTTGCCCTCTAGGTTATAATTATACTCACCTTGGGAATTATTCCCCTTGGCCTTATTTTCTTTGCTGAATAATGCAAAATCCTCTTCATCTTCTTTGGATGAGGTCTCGTCTCTATTGTTCCACTTTATTTCTTCCTGCAATAGATCATACCATAACCGCTCCAGCTATGGTTGTTTCTCTCTACCATTAACTAAATATTGATAATTGTTCCAACTCTTGGGAAGAACCCAACAGTGCTAGAGCTACCAAATATTCTTCACGGATAGTAACACCAACTCCACCAAGTTCATCATGACTCTGCCTAAACTTGCTCAAGTACTGCAGAATTGTTTCATTCTTTGGTATCTTGACACTTTGAATATTGTCCTTGAGTGTCATCTTCATGTGGTCACTATTGCTATGGAAAGAATTTGTCAGTGCTTGCCCCATTTCATACGGTGTCTCTTTCCCATGGAGATTGGAGACAATACGGTCTGGTACTCCCTCCAATATGATTATCCTTTCCCTAGCAACACACTTCTTCCATTCTTCTAGATGTTGGAGGCTTCAGGATATCATTATCTATGAATTCCTTCAGCCCATTATCTTACAACATTGCCTCCATCCCATCCTTCCAAGAAACTTAACTTGAGATACCCTCCAGGGCATACTCGAGTTTCAGTCTATATAAAGCCATCTTGCTAGCTCTCAATAATTTATTCTACAAATTTGATCCACCTGCAGAGAAAACTTCAAATTCTATTCTCTACTATTATGAATCCTTCTTCGATACAATGTAGAAATTCTTTGTAGATTCAAATAGATTAAGTAATTTGTTAAAAAAATACTTGAATCTACTCTACTCATCAACAAAAAACAATTAAATGATCAAGAAATAACAACATAAACACGAGACAAGAATCAACCAAATATTCGTAGACATTTATCTAAGTGGAAAGCAACTGCTCAAAAGCCCTTCTTATATGTATTGTACTAGTTAAAAAATAGAGAAGAAATAATATGCTTTCTCAAGCCGAAGCAACCTTTGCACTAATATATTCTATCTCACTACTTCCTAGACAAACTCTGGTCAATACTTAACCAAATCTAAGCCTACTAAAGCCCCTATTTCCTTGCAATGTTCCTCAAGGAATTATCCCCCTATTAATTAGGAATTGTCTACAACTTATAGTACGCTTCTGTTGAACTCCAATCTCAATTGGGTAACTAAAATTTTGTCCATGTAGGAGTTAATTTAGGTTGATTGATCATTTTAACTAGAAGATCACTTGGTTTGAAAAAAGTTACACCCCCTTGATTGAACCTCCACTAGTTCTACTAATTGTGAGAACTAGTTACACTCACAATAACTCAAATTAACTGAGGTAGATTACTACAAATTAGCAATCAATCATGTAGAACTAAACACAAGTGTCTCCAACTCGAATTAACTGATTTAAGCGAGTGATAATAGTCATATCACTTCAGTTAAACTCCTTCAAATATTTTTATGAAATTAAAATTTGAATTTCTCGTAATTAATTTTGGGAAAAATTAAATTAGGAATTTCTTGTTGCATTTTGAATACTTTGCTAGTTTTAGTTTAGATAGATTTTTATGTTTTTGACACACTTAATCCAAACAAGTTAATAGAAAACTTACATACTTATACACTTTATAAATTTGCAAATAGTCTAATACATTTCAACTTTAAGAGTATATATAATTTTTTAAATTATTATTTATTTATTTTAAACATATTAATAAATTATATTATAATATAATGTTTTTTATTTTTATAATTTTGAATATTCCTTTTAAATTATAAGAAAAAGAAACCGCTATTTTAACATTTTAAAATAATAATTTCTTAAATATAAATCTAATCTTTTTTTTTCCACTGGAAAAATCGTAATCTTTCATTAACTTGAAAAATTACATATTCTAGATGCAATATGCATATGCTGTGTCTGTCTAGTCCTAGAGGGATCAGTCAAAAATTCTGATAGTTCTGCAAAAGAATAATTGTATACTACCGAGAACATCACTCAGGATGTTGATATAAGGAACCTTGTATTTAGTTTGTACATTTTCCACGCAGTACCATATATATATCCTGTAAAATATATTAAAAAATTTAAACATTTGTTCAAAAATTCCCAAAAGATATCTAGATCATGGGCTCTTGGCCCTGTGATAATGTAGATCTATGTAAGGGCGGTGATAGTATTGGTATTCATTTGTCCCGTGTTGTTCTTAGATCATCCACTCTCCTCTGGGAAGTATCGTGGCCGCCTTGGATAGCTCGTCATGATGGGGCTAGCCCACGTGGTCTCGCCGTCAACACGCTCCACTTGATGGTGTACCAACAAATAATAATATTAATCAAATATTTTTTGGTATATGAAAATTGGTTTAATCTGTGTTAAATTAAATGGGGGTTATGGTGATTTGTACGTTGGATGTTTGTTTGATGGAAATCTATCCCTCCTTGGAATTCTATGAACCCACCTTGCTATAGCATTTCACCACCTTCATGCTCATTTGATTCATTCATTATTTCTCTCGGTCTTTTGTTATGTGAGCTCTCAGCGGCCTCTTGCAGCTTCACTGTGGATTTTCATTTTTGTTTGTGGTTTGTACGCCTGGTTCTCTGAGCTGCATGCTCTTGGTGGTCTTCATAGCTTCAATGTGGTTTCCTTTTGTTTGTTCGTGGTTTTATTGTCTGATTTTTTTGAGCTGTATGCTCTCGGTGGTCTTCACAGCTTCAATGTGGGTTTCGTTCCTACGGTCCTGCTTTACTGGTTCGGGACTCGACCTTGAAGTTTTTCGTTCATCTGGCAAAGTTATGAAACCCTGGTAAGGTTTACTTTCTTCGTGGTCTTCTGCTTGTATGTCGTCTGTTATGGTATGCTTGGTGTCTGCCTAGGTAGGTCTTCGTCTGTGTGCGTCCTTATATCGGTTCATTGCCTGTGTTTACATGAGTCTTACAGTTGTTTGTTGGTCACATGGTTCTTGGTAATGTTCCTCCAGCTCTGGGTTCGATTCCTCAACGAGCTCGACAGAACTATGGTGGCGATTTCCATCAGTTCCTCCACCAACTTATCTGGGCAAGTCCCCTCTTCTATGTTAGATGCTTGTATTTCTTTTCTCTCAGTGTCTAACGTCTCCGGCTCCTTGTGAGCAGGAAAACATTTTGGAGGTGTATTTGCAGTTACGGCTTGCTCCGTCAGGTAAGCTAATTTGTTTTGATTGTTCCTTTCAAATTCTGATTCCTCTGTATTCCATTTCATAGAAACTAATTTTGATTTGTCGTTCCTCTTTGCAGGTAGAGCCACTTGAGGGTTTCTGAGCTTGGAAACTCAGTTGTTCCAGATGAAATACGGGTAGTGTCGTTCTATTCATTATTTGTTTTGTCTGGCTTTAGTGTTACAGCTGTAGGGTCGATATTTTGTTGGCCTTCGAGCCACTGTATATATTTTGTTCTTCGGTAGTTAGGCACCGTTGTTGGGTTATGGTAATGAGTTGGGGACTTATGGGGTTTGGCTTCCACTTGTAATCAGTATGATTTATATGTTTGTGAACTGGGTTCGTTCCTTTGCTTTGAATAGAATGTAAATGAGTAACGAATTTGATGACTATATTTATATTTCTATGAATTCAACTCTGGAATTGATTTGGGCTATATTTACAAATTCAGATACCTAGTGTTTACAGAGTTTGTTTGCTTAACTAGACCTGCAATTTCCGACTTCGTATCGTTTGATTACATAAATGATTTTTATGTCTGGTTACTTGTTTTAGCCACCTGTAAGCTGGGCGCTGTTGCTTCTCCTCTAGCTTCGGTTATCTCTCCTTTCATTTTATAACCTGTGGTAGTGCAATAACAGTCTCCATGAAGTAATTTTATACAAATTATTACACACAGTGTTTAGGACATTGTAGGAATGAATGTGGACAAAAAAATTATAGTTTCCTCTTCGTTATTTCTTTGTCAGTCGAACCTTTACATTGTGCTTTTTTCTCTTTTTAATAGCAGTGTTCTTAAACTGTCACTAACTACTATTAGTTATGTTCAATTGGTTACATCAGTTATTCCTCATACGAAACTTTTCATTGTTGTCTAGCAAATTTTCTTTTCATGTTTTTACAACAGTAAATTAACTGTTTGGAAACAACGACTCTAACTAATTACTATTGTTCCTAATTACAATTTATTACATTAATCTTAGGCAACGTAAAAAAAGAAAGGAAATAAAACAAAATAAAAACAAGTATGCAATCCATTCAGTGAATTAATTCCTCCGTCCCCTTCAGAAACCATATCACCTTCACTTTTGTCTTTGCCCTGTTAGCCAGATGCTCCTGCATCAGGCTTCCGAGGTAAAAGAAAATCATGGATCCGTTCCATGAGCTCCTCCACCAAATAGCCAGCCTTCTGTATCTGCGCCGTGTCGAGCCACGAATTTCCCTCCATTGGACAGTCTCTGCACTTGATGAGATATCGTAGATATTCCTTCCTATGTGTCTTCTTGGCTACCTAGGTACTGAGAATGCCTTCAATTTCATGGGATTGAGCCGAAGGCATATGCCTCATCCAAGAACTGTCTCCAACTTGGGTGTCCCGTTCTGGACGTACCACACTGTCTTCCTCTGCTTGGGAAGTATATGGGAACAGGTCCGCCACATTGAAAATAGGTGATATGCCTATATCAGGTGGCAGCTGAATTTCGTAGGTGTTGGCTGAGAATTTAGGCAAGATCTTGCAGGGACCAATTTTTTTAAATTTTAATTTATTATACGTGCCCTTAGGAAATCATTCTTTGCGTAAGTGTGCGAGGACCTCATCTCCAACATTACATTGTACTTCTCTTCCCCTTGAATCTTCTTGTTGCTTATATTTTTGTATGTTTTCCTGCAATTTTAATTTTACCTGTTCATGTAGTTCGCTCATTGCTTCGGAAAAATCTTCCCCATCTATGCTTCTTCGCTCCAATTTTCCCAAATCTCACAGTTCATGTATTCCCCAAGGATGCATACCGTACACGATTTGGAATGGGCTGTGTCCGATGCTACGATTGGGCGAATCGTTATAAGTGAATTCCTCCTGAGCAAGAGCACGATCCCATAACTGTGAATTTTCTCCAGTCAAACTCCGTAATAAATTCCCCAACCTCCTGTTCACCACTTTCGTTTGTCCATCAGTCTACGGATGATATGCAGAGCTGAAGTTCAATTGCAGTCCCAACTTTTTCCACAGGGTGTGCCAAAAGTGTCTCGTGAATTTTACATCCCTATCAGAAACGATGGATCTGGGTAGGCTGTGTAATCTAACAACTTCCGTGAAAACATGTGAGCTACATACGTGGCATCGCTAGTTTTCCGACAAGGGATAAAATGTGCCATTTTTGAAAATCAATCTACCACCACCATCACTAAGTCATACACACATTGCGTTCTAGGCAATCCCAAGACAAAGTCAATGCTGACTTAGTCTCATGGCCTGCTTGGAACAGGTAGTGGCATGTAAAGTCCAGTATTTTGACTATGTCCTTTTGCTAGTTGGAAGACTTTACACCTGTTCACATATCGCTGTACATCCCTGCGCATTCTGGGCTAGTGATAAAAGTGTCCGAGCTTCTCGAAAGTTTTTTCTATGCCAAAATCACCAGCTAGACCACCACTATGTTTTCCCCGTACAATATTTTCCCTCATCGAACAGTCTGGGATACATAACTGTCCACCTCTGAACAATAGTCCTTCCTGCAAATTGTAGTCGAACCATGGACTTGTATTCCTCAACACGGGATTTTGGCACGGTTCAAAGGCTTCTTTGAAGTTGGTGTTGGTCTGGTACAAATCCTTTAGATGTTCGAATCCCATCATCTGTATTCTACTTTCTTGTAAGAGAAAATATCTCCTGCTCAAGGCATCTGCCACTTTATTGGCTTGCCCACTAATGTGTTTTAACATGAAAGTGAAACTCTGCAAGTATTCTACCCATTTGGCATGCTTATGGTTTAATTTGTGCTGCTGCATCACATATTGTAACGTTGAATTATCAGAAAATAATACTACTCTTTGCCCAGCAGGTAGTGTCTCCAATGCCTTAAAGCTTGGACCACGATATAAAATTCCTTGTCATATGAGGAGTATTTCTGCCTACTTTCATTTAATTTCTCACTAAAGAATGCCACTGGTCTATCTTCCTCACTGAGCACAGTTCCAATAGCTGTCCCACTTGCATCACATTGAACTTGAAAAAGTTTGTTAAAGTCAGGTAGCCTTAAGATTGGCCTCTCTGTAATCTTCCGCTTCCAAAGTTGAAAGCTGTCCTCTGCTGCTCTGATCCAACAAAAAGGCTGACTAGCCTTTTTAATGGTGTCTAGCATCAGCACGCAGATTTCACTTGTTATGCTTCTTAACCTGCAAATGATACCCAAATACAGAATATGCGAAGAAAAGAGACCGATAACACAGAATATGCGAAGAAAAGATATCTAGAACACAGAATAGCGAAGACTTTATTATTCAGAGAGTAATGTTCACTTGCCTCTTCGAGGGGGCAACCTCCAATAGAGCAGAGCTCGATTACAAAAATAAGACACGATGCTCCTCGCAGGGAGTTAATATCCTATATATATGACTCCTACAAGTAATACCACGGGTCAATACCGTTTATTACTAATATCGTAGGCCTATTTGCAACTAACTGTGGTTCCTTTATTAATTACGGATTAACCACTTACAATTATTAATATGGGCTTTATTGACTCTTGAACTATGACGTGGTCCCATTACATAGATAAGGGGGTTAGGGTGGGACCCTAACATGCCCACCCCCTTAAGACTAGCCTTGTCCTCAACGTTGAAGCTGCGGAAACTGCTGCAGAATAGTGGATGGCTCCCAAGTTGCATCTTCTGGAGAGGTGTCTTTCCATTTGACTAGGACTTCCTTAATCATGCGACCGCGTAATTGCTTGACTCGTGTGTCGAGGACCAGTTCCGGTTGAAGCCAAATGGATCCTTCTTCGTCCAACTCTGGTAGACTCGTCTGAATTTTGCAATTATTCCCAATCACTTTCTTGAGGCATGAAACATGAAAAACTGGATGGATTTTCGCAGTAGGTGGCAAATCCAGCTTATAGGCCACTTCTCCAATGCGTTGAAGTACTTGATATGGTCCGTAGAATTTGGGAGAGAGTTTCTGACATCCTTTATCTTTG
>APFE030146129.1:0-14654 GCA_000404065.3 Pinus taeda
CAGTTTTCTGCTTTTCTTGATGTATCAGGATTTTGTGAAGATGATGCTCCCTGAGCATTCATCAATCTTACGCTCAGCTCTTTGTGATTTTCTATGCATAGTCTCCTATTCTCCTTTATTGTCTTTCCTAGTTCCTTAATAGCTTGATGAATCGCAGGTGATGTTAGTGGCAGATCTTCTCCAAAATCTTCATTTCTGAACTATCGTGTTAAAGCTTCTACTGAGAATAAAGATGCAAGGGGCACATACCCTTTGTTAGGAGATTTCTTTGAACTAGAAGGAGTTTTAGTAAGGTGATCTGTCAGCAAGGATTTATACATCTCCTTGATTTGGAGATCGGTGGCTGCCATCATTTGCATGAACAGATTTCTACTCACCTCATCTTCATCTGATTTCATCATCCTGACTGCATTACAATTACAAATGTCAGGATCACTACATTCACAATCTCTGCATTCTGTACAATGTGGATCCCTGCACAATCCTTCATCAGAAGATGTATCAGAATAAACATAGTTTAATTCATCTTCTGTTTCTAAACTCGAAGATAAAATTTCATCACAACTACTGGGTAAATCAAAGAAATTAACTTTTCCTTTCTTGTTTCTGTATGGGATCTT
This sequence comes from Pinus taeda, assembly GCA_000404065.3. NCBI lineage: Eukaryota > Viridiplantae > Streptophyta > Pinopsida > Pinales > Pinaceae > Pinus > Pinus taeda. The sequence continues at coordinate 621 of APFE030146129.1, forward strand.
TTTCTTTGATTTTTCTTTCTTCTTTTCTGGACAATTTGGAGTTGTGTGGCCCTTCTTGTTGCAGTTAAAACAGATGATTTATTTTTCTTTAGAAAACATCTTTGTGTGCTTATAGGGCTTTATTTCCCACAACCTTAGTAATGGTGTAAGGACCATATCGACGTGGTAAGAGCTTTTGATGGGCTCTTGTAAGGTGTTCTTTCTACAGATGCAACCAAACTTTGTTGCCCACCTAAAGCTTGTGTGGTGCCCCTATGGGTGAGGAGAAGTTTTTCATGTGTTCTATCATGACCGTATTTCTTTGTTGCTACTGTTGCGTGGAGGAACCCTTTGCGGGGGTCATGGATGTGGCAATGATCTTCCCCTTACTTTGGGAGCAAGCTAGACAGAAAATTAATTTCTTAGTCTGGGAGATGAGCTTGCTGCCTTTCTTGGTAGTGATCAAAGAGGTGGTGGTAGGTGGGGCTACCTCTGGTATCCTGTATAATGTGTTATCCAAAGAAATAATGATAGTGCGAGGCCTTGACTCATACACAACATGTCGCCTCCACAAGTATGGTTGGCGTAATAGTACATCACAAACATCCAGAGGTGTAACATCACACAATACCTCGTCTATGAATGGTTTGATGCTGTAGGGAAGGCGGCACTGCTGGCGAACTTTGAGATCTTGTCCTTCATGAAGCCACCCGATACTATACGGTTGTGGGTGGGGTGTAATCGGTAGGCCCAACTGCTTCACGACCTTTGCTGAAATGAGGTTCTTTTGGCTACCACTATCGATAATGAATTGCAGTGGCGAACCCTTCACCCACATCTGTGAGTGGAAAATACGTTCCCCCTCCTCTGGATCTTTGGGTTCATTCTTCTAGATCTTGGTGGTGGCAACAATGGCACTGGGATCCGCATCAATGATCTACTTCCCTTTGCCATTCCCCTTGTCAGGTTCTGGCACAGGGTTAGAACATGCATTTGATTTGGAATCCTTCAACTCGACCACTAGCGACTACATGGTCCGACACTCACTTGTGTTATGAGTGTGACTCTTGTGGAACTCACACCACTTTCCTGTGTCCTTCTTTGGCTTTGTAGTGTTGCTATTTTCTTGCGGCTTCAACGGGTTGTCTTGGGTCACCCCGCCTTGGCTTTGTCCTTTTGGCTTCAGATTTGCAGATCCAAAGTCTCGCTTCTTCTATTTGAACTTTTGCTTGATTTTGACAGCGTATCGGTACGCAGTGCCGAGCGAGGAAATGTTCAGGAACTCCATCTCTTCCTAGATGTATCTGTGTAGGCAGCCACCGTATTTGAGTACCAGATGTAGATCAGAATATTTGATGCCCAACTGTGTGCGAAGGGTATGAAAAATGTTTGTGAACTCTAGCACATATTGGTCCCTTCCTTGTCGTACTGTGGTCCACTTTATGTATTTATCCTCATAGCTTTTGACAGGGTAGTACTACTCCTTGAGGGCATCCCAGAATGAATCCCAAGTGATTGCGGCTGAAAATAGTTAGCCCATAACTTCATTCTTCTGCTCACAGTAGGGTTCCCAGTAGTCCTTGATGTGGGGGACTACTTTGAGAAGAGTGAAAACAATATTTTCCTTACTCGAAAATTCATGAACAGAAAAATGCCCGTCTAGTAGATTTAAGCATTTATCTACGACATCTGCATCTATTTGACCCTCGCAGATGGGGATTTCAAAATTAACTTGTACCTTAAAGGGTGTGGTGTTTCCAAAGTAGCTGTTGGAAGCCGATGTGTCAACCCTGGTAGCCGCTGTAGGATCTGCGTAAAACTATCCATCATCATGTTCCTTTGCTGCTCGAGGGCTTCTTCGAGCAAGATTTTGATAGGATCTCCTGCCCCCTCGTCTTTATTTTCATCCGCCATGGGAGACCATCGGGATTTGCGAGGCTGATCATGCAAAGGTTCAACTAGTTCAAGCCCAAACTCCTTATATCCCGACCTTGTTGGGGACATGCGAAGAAAAACAGTGAAAAAGCAGACCGCTTTGATACCATTGATCCGGATTTAAACATGAACGCAACAAATTACAGAGATAACCATAAACACAAAGATGCAATGGAAATAATACTTCATTTCATTAATGTAAAGTACTGAGATATGCTTACAAACAGAAAATGGAAATAAACAGCTAGGGCGATGGGAGCTTATCTCTGAGAAGAGATTTGGTGGCTACATGCCTCTGAACTGTGTTACAATGAGGCTCGAAGACCTATTTATTGTTGAGAAACAATGGAAAACCCTTAACATCCCAAAACCTAAACCTAGAAGATGAAACGCCAAATTGTGGGCCTCGTTTGGGTAAATTGGTACATCAATTTCCTAGGGTCATAACTTTGGCATACAATCTCTATTTGACACGTACAATAGCTCATTAGAAAGATCTATCTGAGCACTACCACTTTAGGAAGGGAAACATTGGTCCATGGACCCATGTTGATGAGCCCAGAAATGGGTAACTATATGGGCTCATTCTGCCTATTATTTTCATTTAATCCACCATTTTCAATAGTTTTGTGCATGTTTTTGAATATATTTATGTCAATAGAGTGAATGGGGATAGTCACTTTGCCACATAGTCTAATGAGTGTTTATTGCATATTTTTGGACAATTTTGGAAAAGGACCAGGCATTTATGAGTAGAATGGTAGCCAAACTCAAGAAAACTGGGTGAGGACTCATAGGAGGGGTGTCTCCTTCATTAATGACCCCTTCCTCGAGTTCTCCATCAACAGCTCGGAGTACAAAGGCCCACATCAATGATTCCAAGGGGCAACCGAGCAAGTCAAGTAGGGTTGCTGTTATCTCCAGTTTTAGGCAGCTGTGTTCCTTAAGTTTAGGAGGACTGTTGGGAGTCCCCACTTGTATAAATAAAAAGGCTTCAAGCCTTAGTAGGTTATCCATTTTCATAGTATATTTTCGCACTTTTGTGCAACCTTGTACTCAACTCATTTTCGAGCTCTTTTTGAAGACAGTTTTGTGATGTAACTGCTATTTTTGTTGATCAATGAAGATGAATCTAGTTTTGAACTAGCACTGATCCTTTCTAGAGTGCTGAAGCTCTTAGGTTAGGGCCCAACCCAAGCTTCCCAACACTTCCTTTGTGTATTTATATGTTTTTGCTTGCATTCATAGGATAATTTCTGTTGTTTAGGTTAAATCTTGCTTTCGTAAAATAGGTTTCTTTGATGGTTAAAATAGTTGTTCTTGTTTCAAGTTGCTTAAGTAGTTTGCTATAGTAACAGAGAAAGATCCAAAAAGGCTACCAGTAGGTCTTGATCTCCTTTCCCCCTCCTTGGGACCATGATTTGAGGTCAAGGCACTAGTGTTGCCACCAAAAACACAATTTTTTCCCTTTATGCAATTGCTAGTGTGATTTTTTGAGTTAAAAAAGTAGATATTAGTTTGGATTCACATGCTTAGATCCTTTCTTGTTCATTTACCATGGTTTTCTCATATAATTTTCTGTTCAGCAGGTCTCTGTTTTTAGGTCAGATTTTAGGTCAAAATAGACAAACTCTGTTTTTCAGTTCTTGCTTAGGTTAGTTTTGGGAAGTAAGTGTGCAAGTCACTTGCAGAACACTCCAACTTATCATTTCTCCATAGCATAGCCTGTACCAGTTCATCTCTCAAGATTTCCCTGCTCATTCGCCTCATTTTTCCAATTTGCCCTAATTTCTGTGTTTTTGTACAAAGTTGCTTTCTTCCTCTTTGAACAAATCCAACCATCTCTTTCATTCCTGTTCTTCATTGACAAAGTCCTAGACCCTTCAACACCTTCATCCAGTCTTCATTTCCCTTTTCCCACCATTTTTTCACCTTCAAACCTCCAAAAACCACTTTTGGCCTCCTCTTGTAGATCCTCCTGTAGAACCTCTTGTAGATCCCCTGCAGCCTCCTGCAAAAGTTCATGCGAGCGATTTTTAAAAATCTGATCATAATGGAAGTCTCCAAAAGGGTACGAGGGACTTCTTAGGACCTCTCCACACCTTCCTCATCTTTAGTAAAAGCCAACTCCATCATCCTTTGCCACCAAACCTCTGCACAGTCACAATCAGTCAAACCATAATCATAATAATTTCACATAAAAATATCCAAAAGTAAAAAATGATGATTTCTTCCCATTTCTTTTCAGAAGTATCTTGAATAAATGCAATTTACCTTTTCAGTAGCTAATGGCACCCATTTTAGTAGTTTCCATCTCTTTTCTTGTAAAATTAGGGTTTGCTAGGGTTTGTGTTTCATTTCAGTTTTCCTTCTCTTTCTGCAAGTAGAATAGCTATTGTAGAGTTAAGTTTCTTCCATCACAATAAAAGCTTCTTCTGAGAACTCATAGAAGTGGGCTTAAGATCCTAGCGAACTTGCGCCAGTTGATCAAGTGATAGCCTGCAGTAAGAGCTAGTACTTGTGCATACAACACCGTCGCTTCCAAGTTTGTTACAAACTATCGGGTTGATAAAAGTAAAGAACGAAGCCCCAGGAGTTGCAGCATTATTGCTGCAATACTAGAGCTCACCACTATTTTTGGTGTCGTTTCCGGGGAAGCATCAGAGTTTTTTGTGATTACTGCTTTGCTTCTATTTTCTACTACAACATTTTGCTAAGTAGTTTATTTCAGCAAGTGTAGATTAGACATTTCTTGCTTTCATTTCAATTCTGCAATTTCATTTCAGCAAGCATAGATTAGACATTTCCTGCTTTCATTTCAATTCTGCAATTTTCATTTCATCAAAGTAGACATTTCCTTCTTTCATTTCAGCAAAGTAGGTACAAGCAGAAAAAGAAACAAAAAAATCACCCAAAAAAAAAGAGATTTCTTTTCATGCCTTGTAGGAACAGAGACAATTTAGGAAAGTTCCTACCTAACACCCCCACCACATCACTGGGTCATCCTTCTCTCTTCTTTGGTGGCAGTGATCCAGAACAAATTATAGGTGAACCTCTAGAGATATACGAAGATCCTATAACAGAAGAAGAGCAAGAAACCATTCGTCCTGAGACCATGCCTAAAAACATAAATGTTAGAGGAAATGGGGAAAGAATAGAAGGTGCCTTTCCTATCCGAGAGACCAATGGGGACACAAAAATGAAAAAATAAGTCCTTCAGCCTTACCTCACTTCCATGCACTGACTACCGAAGATCCTGATGCTTTCTTGTTTGAATTTGTTGTTCTCTGTCGAACCTATGACTATACAAAAGATGAGAAAAAGTTGAAATTGTTCCCTTCTACCCTCAATGATGCAGCCTTGCGCTAGTTCATTGGGTTACCTGGAAACAGTATCACAACTTGGGCTCAGATGCAACAAGCCTTTAACAACAAATACCAGGACTACTGCATGTCAAAGGATACTAAGGAAGAGATTTTCTGAATGACCATGGGTAGTGATGAATCTTTAGAAGACTATGAAGAGAGGTTTCAACTCTGTTATAAAAGGGCCAGGTTCACACTTGACCCTGAATCTCTGAAGTTGGTACTAATCAGAGGGGTCCCTAAAGAGCTTCTGGTCTTTAGCCCAAAAATCAATTGAATTGGTCAAGCTTAAAGAAGGAACTCAGAGCAGTTTGTCTGGGAATAGCAAAATTCAGAGATTTTGTTATCTACACGAAATTCACAGTAAGAACAGACTGCCAGGCACTAAAGACTGCCATTCATAAATGTGATTTTGAAGACGCTGCTATGGTATGATGGATTATGGAGCTCAGTCAATACAATTTTGATGTTGAATTTGTCAAAGGAGACAAGAACAGTTTTGCAGATATGTTAAGTAGAGAATTCTTGTTTGAACATTCAATCATGAGTCTAAAATGCAATTTCATCAGAAGAAATGAAGAGACTGTAGAAATTGAAACCTCTTCAGGTTGGATATCCTACAGTCTAAATGAAACTCTTTTAGATCATGATGAGGATTGGCGACCAATAAAAAAAATCAGGTACAAAACAGGTATTGATTTTCTTTGGACAGACCCCCATCAGAATGAAGTAAATGATGAAGCTCTTGAAGCTTTAGATTATTTAAGACAGGTTGGGAGTATTGGTTACAGGATCGAAAGAGATAATGAAGATGATAACAAGATCACCAGCTGCCATATAACTATCAGAAGATTTGACAATCATCTACACAGAGAAAATTATGATCTTGACCGACAGCAAGAAGCATTTTATGCTGCAATGAATCTACAGAATTTTTCCACTAACATGTTTTATTCTTTGCAATTTTCTTTCCTGTTTGAAGATACACCTGTTGAAGACATGGAAGAAGATGACCCAGTTCCAGAATGGTTAATGGATTGGTGGAAAAGATACGGGCTATCCCCACTCATCATGAACCCATACTCTCTAACCATGTTGAAGACACCAAATTTCAGTACCCACAGCATGCTAAGGACCCATGTATTGTATAAAACAATAAGAGATCTGGTAGATCTAAGCAGTACATATTTTTTGAATGGTGTCAGAAGATGTGGCCATGTGAGATGGTTTGTAATGAATCATTACAAGTGCAGAAAGATTCGCCCCAGTACAAATTATGAAGAATTCCACCAGCAGATTGTTTCAGATCTGAATCCATTCATGAACCTGAATTATTTGGAATTTCCAGATCCACATGATGATGCAAATTGGGAATCTGAAAAAGAAATATGGGTAAAATACTATAAAAACTACTTGATTGAAAGGTGGAATTATCAATATTACACCTATCCTCAGATTGATTACTATACTTTTGATTGATGTCTTTCCAACTAACTATGATGTTGGATGAGCTTTCGTGGATTCCCTCATACTGGAAATCTCCACTTTGTAATCTTTGTACAGATAAATATCTTATCTTTAAGTCATGTCGAGTTTTCGTGGATTCCCTCGTACTGGTAATCTCCACTCTATAATCACAATAAGTGTCATAGATTCGGTCCCCACATGCCTCTGGCTATCCGTAAAAGGAGAAGGGACGAGATAACATGGGATAGTACACCCATGCCCGAATCTAACTTTAGCTTTAGTACAACATCCTTGCTTTTGAGTCACCAGTTGTAATCATAATGCGAACAGATGTTTGTTCCCTCCTTGGCCTATAAAAGAAGGAAGCCTTGGAGTAAGACTCATTCGGGGAATGCCCAGTCTAGAGTCTGAGTCAAGAATTCTCCTGATCTGCATCTGTGGACTATCAGTCTGATCTACTTGCAACACGTGAAACTCTCAAGTCATTAGGATATTTGAGAAGCTTGCGCATCAGTGCCTGACACTAGTGTGAACCTAAAGTGGCCGAATCTATTAGAGAGTCTGTAAGTTCTAATATTTTAGACTCAATCTGTTCGTTGGCCAGGTAGCATGTAGATCTGCTATGCTTTTGCTAGCTCATATCTACTAAATGCCACAACAGTCCATCTGAGGAAAAGGATTTTTGTTTGTAACCAGTGTAACCAGTGTTAATATATGTATCTTGTGTTTCTATCTGATAATAAAAGATCCGATTTCTCCACTCTACCTTGTGATATCTTTTCTTAAAATTCCACATATTTGAAATCTGTGAAAAGGTCCTGTAAAAATGGTATCAGAGCCAAGTATTTGTTTGAGTGGATGTTGTCTGTGAGATATTTTCTAAGTGGATCGCGAGTTTGTTGAGGCCGGGAATAGCGTTTGTAGCCTGTGGTTGCCGCAGTTGGCGTTTGAAGGGTGTTGAAGACGTCTGGCATAGAATTCGAGTCGAGGAAGCCGCAATTTCTCCTACAACAGGAAGCTGCAAAACTTCTGATTCCATTTGCAAGATCTTTCCAGGTATTCTCTTTATATTTCTTCTCTCTTATAATGGATGCTCCATCTAGCTCAAAAGGAATGTTTGGATCAAATAATTTTCAAGATGTTCAGAATGAAGATGAATTAAGATCTGGATTAGAAATTTTATGTCATTCAGAATCTTCCTTTGGAAATCATGCTTCTATTGAGCAAGAAGAATTAAATCCCACTGTAAATTGGAAATTACCTCTAGTTTCCCCTGCATAAGTGTATATAGGTCTCTCTCCATTCCACTTTAGGGCCTTAATTCAAATTAAAATCAGGGAAAAAGCATTTCAAACATATCTAAATCTTAATCTTATGATGACTGTTCCTCTCTTGGAAGAGAGACAGATTAAAGTTGCTATAAAAAGTGGATACCAGTACGTCCATCTAGGGATGGTAAGAGTTGGGCTAAATGCTCTGCATTGAAAAGGACAAAGAGCTTATGTTTTCTCAGCCCTACTTGATAATCGATGGACTGTATTCTCTAAAGCCCTCATAGGTGGAATAGAAACCAGTTTATCTGATGGACCTGTACAATATGATGTATATCCTGTTTTCTCTGTTTCTTTAAATGATCCTCATATTTTGAAATGTTTGACCTTAGGTGTACAGAGAAAAGGGTACGAACATTTCAGATCAAAATCTAAAAATATGACCATTTTCTTATTACTTGTGTAAGATTCTATAATACCACAATTCCTGTTGTTTTGCATTCTCCTCCTGATGGCACTGTGACATTGATCCAGTATGACTCTTCCTATAATCCAGTAGCACCAGTAACTATCTCTAGAAATGATCTTTTCCCTCCTGATGATTGTATAACAAACTGGGCAAAACCTGTAAGAAGACCGATTGTTGTTGCTCAATCAATAATTACAGAAGTTGATGATCGAGTAATCACTCGATTTCCTCGTGATCACATAGGAGAAAGTAGTAGGCCTTCTATCTGCACAGTTCCTACTACAAAAAATAATCAATTACATCCGGTACAATCTCAGCCACAACAACATATTGTAATTGATCCTGTTGTTTTTGAGTCGCTTAAAAAATTGTTTACTCAGCCACCTGAAAATTCAGTTTTTAGTTTTGTCTGCGACCACCCCCACTGTTCAAAAACTTTCTATCAATTTTCTTATGATCCTCCTACACCACATGGTGACTCCTCAAAAAGGATCAATATGATAAAGTTCACCCCTTCATCCGATTCATCTGAAGAAAGTTACAAACAAGTTACATTCTTCAATCCCTAGGAAGAACTCCTTGTACAGTTAGTTTCTAGTTCTTCCTCCAGAGGTCTTGGCTATGATAAAGACCTGCCCATTCCTTCATAAAGATGAAATCCCATAGATAAAATTCCAAAGCATGTCGAAATTCCTTCTGACTCAGAAATTATGACTTTCCTAAAAACATTCGAAGGCATTGGTCCTTATGAACCAGAAGATTCTTGGAATAAGAAAATGTTCAATTGGGACATGTTCACTCATGAAAAAGAACATTTGTATCTACAAGAATTCAAACTCCTAGAAAAGAAAGACATACCTGCTTTCAACAAACAGAATGTGGATAACTGGAAGGAATGGATGAAAGAAAATAATCAATGGATATCATTCTATGAATGGTATTATCCTTCTGCAAATATAATAGAAGAATCTTTGTTAAAACAATTCAAGAATGAAGCCAAGGAGAAACGAATCAAGAATTTAGAAAAATTTGTAGAAGAAAATATATAAGAAAATCCTGTAGTAATTCCTCCTCCTCTCAAAGCTCCTGTTTTTGAATCAAAGATCCAAAATATGTTGGCAAAACCAAATGTTCCCAGATCTTTGATTGCAGTCAGATAGCAAGGGGAAGATTTAGTAAGGCAAATTTGTTCTCAGTTCCATGTAAATATGATTAGATCTGGAACTCCTAATAAGCATAAGTGGGAACTTCTTGATGGTTCAATTTTTGACACTGATACAGAATTCCCTCCTTCAAAGAATTTTGTTATCAGAAGTCAGGATGGGAAAATGTACAGAGTCCTCCCATCTCATCCTGATGAACCCTCCTTAGCAGCCAAAGGAGGGTTCATCAAGATGAGATGGGAGAACTCTGTACATTTTCCCATCCTGACTTCTGATAACAAAATTCTTCCAAGGAGGGAATTCTGTATCAGTCTCAAAAATCGAACCATCAAGAAGTTCCCACTTATGCTTAATAGGAGTTCCAGATCTAATCATATTTGCATGGAATGTCCAGTTTTCTGCTTTTCTTGATGTATCAGGATTTTGTGAAGATGATGCTCCCTGAGCATTCATCAATCTTACGCTCAGCTCTTTGTGATTTTCTATGCATAGTATCCTATTCTCCTTTATTGTCTTTCCCAGTTGCTTAATAACTTGATGAATCGCAGGTAATTTTTGTGTCAGATCTTCTCCAAAATCTTCATTTCTGAACTGTCGTGTTAAAGCTTCTACTGAGAATAAAGATGCAGGGGGCACATACCCTTTGTTAGGAGATTTCTTTGAACTGGAAGGAGTTTTAGTAAGGTGATCTGTCATCAAGGATTTATACATCTCCTTGATTTGGAGATCGGTGGCTACCATCATTTGCATGAACAGATTTCTAGTCACCTCGTCTTCATCTGATTTCATCATCCTGACTGCATTACAATTACAAATGTCAGGATCACTACATTCACAATCTCTGCATTCTGTACAATGTGGATCCCTGCACAATCCTTCATCAAAAGATGTATCAGAATAAACATAATTTAGTTCATCTTCTGTTTCTAAACTCAAAGATAAAATTTCATCACAACTACTGGGTAAATCAAAGAAATTAACTTTTCCTTTCTTGTTTCTGTATGGGATCTTTTTCTTTGATTTTTCTTTCTTCTTTTCTAGACAATTTGGAGCTGTGTGGCCCTTCTTGTTGCAGTTAAAACAGATGATTTATTTTTCTTTAGAAAACATCTTTGTGTGCTTATAGGGCTTTGTTCTATTGTGCTTTTTCTTTGGTTGATCTTGGGGAAACTGGGAATTATTCTTGCTGAAATGCTTTTTCTTGTGTCTATTCCCCCCAGAATTTCCAGCTTTGCCAAGATGTCATTGTTTACAAAGCTTCTGGTATCCATGTGGCTTTTTGGGATTTGTAGCTGCCCTAGCAATTTTCATCTGTGAACATAATTCAACAATAATAGCTTTGACAGCTTTCCTGATAATCTCAAACTTATAATCTCCAATCTTACCTGGTAATTTATTCACAATTGTTGTTGAAACCCATTGCGGAAGGGAGGCTACAAAGATTTCTTTCCATTTGGGCTCAAGTATCAATTCAGGAGATAGAGTATGCAATATGTGAAGAAATTCATTGAAATATTCATCAAAATGTTGCATGTTATGCAACTTCATGGCGAGCAGTGTCACAGTAGTAATATCATTAGTGATTTCTGGAAAACCAATGAAATTCATTGTGATGCTATAGATGAGTTTTCCTATCATATTATTGACAGGAAAATGAGTAACTGGATCCATGTATGTAGAACCATCTTCATTTAAGACCACAGACTGTTCCCAATGGGGAAGAAGGTTTGGTTCTTTGATTGTTTCAGCCTTTAACCAAGAATCCAATGTTCCTTCGAATCCTCCAATAATTCTTCTGGTGGCATTTATTGGGCCAATGTCATCTGCAAGGTATGTTCTGTAACAGACAAGCATGGAGTGTAACACAGACATGACTTCGGCTTCTGTACAATTATCTATATTCCACGAATAGGTGGAATTGGGAGACCAATCTTTGTGATATTCTGATTTCATTAAATCTCGACGGTCTGGGGCAGGATTCCAGGTAGTATCCCATCGAGATCTTGAGGAGGTAGCGTTGAATTGAGTTTCAATGCTTTCTTCTGGAATTGAGATTCCAAACTATTCTTTATCTTGAAAAGAAAAAATATTGATACAAGCTTCTAGTTCATCAATTTCTAGAACAGAGTCAATCTTGTGCAGGCTTGTATCTATATCACTATCTTCTTCCTTTTCAAAGGAATCCCCAAATAGAAAATTACGATCATGGCTCTTAGGAACTTATTCAGTCTCTTTGGATTTGGTTGAAGTAGAAACTGGACTGAAAAAACTGGGGTTTGCAAATAGAGAATATGGATGGGAAGAAGTAGGTGGCGGAAGGTTTATTGAACTTGGAGCTTTAATGGTACTTTCTACTGAGGAGGTGAGAGAGTAAGGGGCTGTAGCTTTTGGACTAGAAAACAGGGTTGCTGATTTGTATGCTTAGTATTTGGTTTCTTTTTTAAGGAATCAACCCCTTTAGATACCTCCCAAACTTGTTTTTTGACTATGTCAAGGCTGTTGGAGACCTTGACAATTTCCTTTCCATGAGCAACTGCGGCATCATGGATTTTCTACTCTGTTGCTAAAGTGAGCTTATCTAAGCTCTGAGCAATTGTCTGGTCATTTTCTGCCAGAGTCTTTACACTGTCATTCAGACAAACAATGTTGTAGTCTTGTTTCTGCAAAACTCTACCAACCATGAGCTTTAATTCAGAGCAAGCAGAATCAATGGAATCAAATCTGGTTTTCAGATGTTTTTTAAGACTAGACAGGGCCGGATTTGTCCAATTAGTAGCAGCTATGGAATCTTTGTATACTTCTTCCTCTAGCTATTCTATGTATACTTCTTCCTCTATCACCCTATTCAAGAATGTTGTCTTGACATCCATCTAGTGAATTTGCCATCCTATTTGAGATATTAGAGATATAACTGACCGGATAGAAGTGTATCTGGCAATTGGAGTGAAGGTCTCTTCATAATTTATCCTTTCCTTTTGTGCATACCCCTTTGCCACAAACCTCGCCTTGTACTTTTCCACATTGGCATCTGCCATATATTTGATCTTATAGATCCATCTTGAACCTACAATTGATCTAACTTCCAGCCTTGGCACTACCTCCCAAAAATCATTTGTCATGATAGAGTTATATTCTTCTACCATGGAATCTACACACACTTGATTTTGTGCAACCTCCCAAAAGTTGGAAGGTTCTATAACCTGAGCCACCAATGATTGGTACTTATCAAGTTATTTACGTTGTCTCATGCTTGTCCTAGGAGTTCCAATAAACTCTTTTGCGTCTCTTAATGTTTGACGAACCTCTCTTTTGGTTTGACCACTAGTGGGAGGTTATGTCAGCTCCTCCTCGTCCTCTCTTTGTTGCTCCATTTGATGAGAACTCACTGGATTTCTTGCTCTTGAGGAAATACTGGTGTTGGTCATAGTACTTAACCGTTGTGACTGTCCTCCTTCTTGTCCCACTAGCTACCCCTATGGCTTCCCCTGCTGTTGGATTAAAGGAGCTTCTACTTACTGATTCTGATCACCTGCAGGCATCTCACGAGATCTCCTGAAAGCTCGATCCTCCATGAAATTCATGTCTCACCTTACTACTATATTCCTGGTGCTACAGATGTAGATTCTAAATTCATTTTAGGTTTCGTTGTACCCATCGAAGAACCCCTTCTCTGTAGTTTGATCCAATTTGGTCCATTTATCATCTAACAAATGGAAATAAGCAATGTTGCCAAAAATTCTGAAGTGGCTAACTTCTGGCTTCTTGATCCGGATTTAAAAAATAATGCAACAAATTACAGAAATAACCATAAACACAAAGATGTAGCGGAAATAATACTTCATTTCATTAATGTAAAATACTGAGATATGCTTACAAACAAAAAATGTAAATAAACAGGTAGGGCGATGGTAGCTTATCTCTGAGAAGAGATGTAGTGGCTACATGCCTCTGAAATGTGTTTCAGTGAGGCTTGAAGGCCTATTTATTGTTGAGAAACAATGGAAAATCCTTAACATCCCAAAAACTAACCCTAGAAGATGAATCGCCAAATTGTGGGCCTCGTTTGGGTAAATTGGTACATCAATTTCCTGGGGTCGTAACTTTGGCATACTATTTCCATTTGACAAGTACAATAGCTCGTTAGAAAGATCTATTCAAGAACTACCACTTTGGGAAGGGAAACATTGGTCCATGGACCAATGTTGCCCCTAGATTTCCCAAAGAACATTTTTTAGGGCCTCAAAATGGCTCTCGAAGTTCAGGACCTGAAAAACTGTTAAAAATAGTAAACTGTGCTACAATTTAGGAAACTGAAAAAATTGAAAGAGATAGTTGTGGGGGTCCAAATGGGATAGGTGGGTGGCCACCAACATCCACCTGGATCA